>CAUYSK010031120.1:0-24390 GCA_963575035.1 Avahi laniger
GAAAGAAATTAATTGGACAGCTAAAAATATATAGAAAAAATTAGCCAGGCATGGTGGCGCATGCCTGTAGTCCCAGCTACTCGGGAGGCTGAGGCAGGAGGATTGCTTGAGCCCAGGAGTTTGAGGTTGCTGTGAGCTAGGCTTATGCCATGGCACTCTAGTCTGGGCAACAGAGTGAGACTCTGTCTCAAAAAAAAAAATTATACATATAAATTATGGAGTATGTCCTATGGGTAGAGAACTTTGAGGGGGAGAAAGAAACAATCCTCTGGAACTTAGAGTAATAGAGAGAACCAAAGCTTTAAAATGAAGAGCTGGTGTTAGTTAGCTGAGCAATTTAAGTGGTAAGAGAGAAAGACCTAGACAATGGGCTCATAAGCTCAGAGAAGAAAGGAATTTCTTCTGTCTGGGGTGAGGTGCCAATTTCCAGTGATGAAAATTGGGCCTTAATGGAAGACAAAAGCCCATCATGGGTGTAGGTAACAATGAAAAGGGTTGGGGCCCAGGCCCAAGTGTTGGGAAGTGTTTTCATGTGAATGCCAATGGGTAGATAAGGTAAGTAAACAAAGCAGAGGCAGGAGGACATGGCAATAAAAGGCTCAATCTAAAAGAGGCATGTCTGGCACAGAAGTCAACAGCAGAGACTCCAGAGCCAGACTGCCTGAGGTAAAATCCCAGCTCCCCCACTTACCAGCATTGGGGCTCTGGGCAAATTACTAAACCTCTCTGTCCCTCAATTTCCCATCTGGAAAGCAGAAATAATAACACTGACTATCTCAAAAGACTGTTGTGAAGACTAGAAACTAAAGCACTTAGAACAATGCCTGTCACATACCAAGCGCTGCACGAGTTGGTTTTCATTATCTTTACACCTCTGATCCAGAAGATCACTGCATGAAGAAATGGGAGCCCAGGGACAGATATTCCAATGTTTCCAGGGAAGCTGAGACTATCGTTTTTCCCGTTATGCACATTTGTTGTTAGTACTACATGGATTACCAAGTCCTGAAATTGTTACAGATTAAAAAGATATGAGACAATTATCTCCGAAAACCTTGTTTGTATGCTTGTATCAAAGGGGGCCGGGGAGGCTGAAGAAGAAACAGTAGCACACTGACACTCCACACACATAAATAACTTAGCATTTGGTCAAGTTGCAACACGAACCAACTGCATTAAATACTTAGAGCATTGATTCTAACTCACTACCTGCTTCATTCCTCAAACGCAAAGGTTTGGATTCTACGTCAGGGGTTCTCCAACTTTTCCAACATGGCCACTCATTCTAACAGCTTTTTTAATTTTCCTGTCCATATTCTGGTCTACTCATGCAGATTATAGAAAAATCTATAATCTAATGGAACATTTATTTATCTGCATGAAAATTTGTGAGAATTTAATTAAAACTTCTGGCATATAGCAGGTGCTGGTGTCTCTATTTTATTAATTTAGTCCAATGGTTCTCAAAGCTGGTAGCATATCAGAATCACCTGGAAGCTTTTAAAAATTACCAATGCCTGGATTCCATCCTACACCTATTAAAAAATAATCTTTGGGAGTGAGACCTAAGGTCTGGGTATTTGTTTCGCTTTGTAGGTGAATCCGATGCATAGCAAGGTTGAGAATTACTAAGTAAATCAAGTCAACTAATTCATTCAACCAACACTTATTAATAGCCTATTTGGTCATAACTATGCTAAGCTTTGGGGGTACAAAGTACAAGGGCCTGTTTTTGAGGAATACACAGACATAGGAATATCCCAGACACAACAGATGATTGATATGGTATAGAAACTTCAAAAATAGAGATACAGACCTTAAAGTACAGCAGTATGTAAACAAGCCTAG
This sequence comes from Avahi laniger, assembly GCA_963575035.1. NCBI lineage: Eukaryota > Metazoa > Chordata > Mammalia > Primates > Indriidae > Avahi > Avahi laniger. The sequence continues at coordinate 1,849 of CAUYSK010031120.1, forward strand.
GAGAGAAAAAGGCTGCCTGGACACAGTTTGAGCTGAGGCAAATTGAGTTTTAATGAATGATCAGTGAGCTGGAGAAGGAGAGAAGATTGGGGAAAGGCATTTAGGTGTTTCTGGTTGTAGGGCTGGAGTTCCACACTTCAGTCCTTTGTCACCACCATCACCCCACAGGGGTGGAAAGACAATGTGCAAAGCATCAAAGTCCCCTTTCCTGTTCTCGACTGGAACACAAGGTTAAAAACATGCCTTCACTTGCTGAGGGTTGCATTTCTACTCCAACTCAACTACGATCAAAGGACAGGGCTGTCCCTGAGCAGCATGTCTGGGAGGATTTAGGCCACACGATAAATTCCACCAGAGAAGGAAAGTTAATTTGCTCAGGGAAAGCAGGAAATGTGAAACTGAATAAAATAAAAAATGAAACCTTGAGGAAGGAACACCGTCACATAAAGGACAGTGGGCAGAAGAGGAAGAACTAATCAATAAGAGACAAAAAAGAGCAAGAGAGGGAGAGAGAGAAAAAGAAAGGATAAATTTTTAGTACAGCAACAGAAACAAGAACCTGGAGAAGTTAAGGGGACAGAGTTTCAATGAAGAGAAAGTTGTCAAATGTCTGCAGAGAGGCCAAGTAGGTCACTGGTATTGGCTATGGGGTATTGGTGAGCCTAAAAAGGGCAGTTGCATCCAAAATATGGGGCTGAAATCAGACTCTGGGTTGCAAAGTGAGGGGGAGTTGAAGAGATAAAGACAGTGAATGCAGACAGACTACTTTCACTGTTTGTGGAGACAAGGAAGGCACTAGGACAATCGACAGAGACTTGAGCATGCTTCTTGGGCAAGAGCTTGTGAAGAGGGAGAGACATAGTTACAGAGGTGAAAAGAATTGAGTGAATGAGACCCCAGAGGAAGGAGGAGGAGATGGGCTCTGCTACTAGAAAGCAGATGAAAGGGTTGGCCTTGGGAGAAGAGTCTGTAACAGTTAAGCTTACAGGGGGGCAAGGAGGAAACGTGAAATTTATCTGTATACAAAATTTGATTTCTGTTGATGTCAGTTTTGTCTTTATCCTAAAGAAGACAGTGAATTTTCAAAGACTCCCCTCTCTGAAATCAACGCATTGCAATCATGGCTTCCAGCCTCTTATATTTGATGAAACTGTCCTTATTAGGCTCACCAATGACCCCATGACCCCAGTGCCAACGTCAATGACCTACTTGGCCTCTCTGCAGGAATTTGATAACAACTTGTTCTGTCTTGAAACTTCTCCAGTTTCTTATTTCTCTGGCCACACTAACAATTCGTCTCCCTTCCTTTTTTTTTTGGTCTTTTATTGATTGTTTCTTCCTCTCCTGCCCACCAGCCCTTTAAATGATGGTGTTCTCAGCTGGGAGGGTGGCTCACACCTTTAACCCTAGCACTTTGGGAGGCCAAGGCAGGAGGATCACTTGAGCCCAGGAGTTCAAGACCAGCCTGAGCAACATACATCTCTACAAAAAATTTAAAAAATTAGCCATGCATTGTGGCACCTGCCTGTAGTCCCAGCTACTTGGGAGGCTGAGGCAGAAGGATCTCTTGAGCCCAGAATTTTGAGGTTGTAGTGAATTATGATGATATTACTGCACTCTAACCCAGATGACAGAGTGAGACCCTGTGTCAAAAAAATAATAATAATGTTCTCCAGAGTTCCGTTTTTTATTTTATTGACTTTGTTATTCCTGCTTTCCATCAGCAAGCCAATGTACTATGTACAATGTACATAGTGCCTGGCAAATGGCAAGTACTTACTAACAGCTTATTAAATCGAATGGCTATGACCTCTATTCATACACGGGTGACTTCCACATCTCTACCAGTCCCTGATCTATCTTTCTCAAGTTCCAGGTCCACATTTCCAACCATCTCCAGGATCTAGCCTATAAGTTCCTTAAAATTCACATGGTCTACTCTCTTTTCTCCAGCCCCAACACAGCAATTCATTATAGTAAATTCTCAGTTAATTATCTGACCATAAGTTTAGCTTCCAAGCTAGAAACCTTGATATTATCTTCAGTTCTTTCCTTCTCTTGCATTTTTTCCTGTCAATCATCAATTTATATTAATTTCACCTGCAACATTTTCTGAATCTAGTTCTACCCCCAGCTCCCACCCCCACTCTCAGTGCTGCCTTGACTAAGATGCTCATTACTTTCTGCATTTGCCTACAAATTTGAATCCTAGACAACATTCTCTTTCTCTCTAACCTACTGCATCCTGCTATCAGAGTTCCTACCGTAAAAGGCTGATCACCTTACCTGGCTGCTTAAAAACTTCTGTTGACTTCCTGTTTCCTACACAGAAAAACAAATCGGAAATCAGCATTCCAGTCTGGTCTCATTCTTCATTCCAATCTCATTTCTTCTCACCTCACCCCTTGTACTCAAGCATAGCTTGCAGGATTTTATTCTTTTTTCTTTTTTTTTTTTTTAACTTGCTATTCTCTTTGGCAACGCCCTTCAGTGGTATGCTGAAGCCAGCTCTTGCTGGGTTACAAAAACCAACTGATAAATTTACAGGAATTTTGCAAGTCAGTTGACATTAGGTTAATAGCCTGAAATTGGCCATGGTGGGAGTATTTACATGACGGAAGTCAACAGACGCTACAAATCGGTGTGCAGACTTGCTCAGGCTCCAGATCTTTGGTGGATCCCCATCTGGTTACGGACCTTTCCTATACTTGTCCTTGCTTTTTTCTTTTACTCCTTATTCTTGTAGAATGAACCTGTTGTCCCACACTAAGGTTATGCCTAGACCAAATGAGCTGTATGTGGGGCACAGGTGCACCCTCTATACATAGCAAAGCACTGGAGGAAATTATTAAGCCAACCTGTAAAACATGAAAATAGGTATGTAATGGTAAGCTTCTCTCATGAGATTGCTCTATTATAAAATTTCAAATTGTTTACTCACATATCCAAGAATGTCATTACAAGCTATAAAGCAAACCTGAGGAGAACCTTATGACCACTCCACTGAATGTTCTAGGGTGAGAGGGTTTTATAACAACACGACCTAGAGCAGAGAAAAGAAAGAGCTCGCAGAGGGATCCAACACCCTAACCTAACCTCTCACCCTAGAACATTCAGTTTGTTCTCTCCCTCCCAGCAAACAGGTCTGCAATTCAATCACCGCGAGGGAAAAAAGGAAAGCTTGTCTCTTTCTAGTTGCAAATTTTTCTTGTCTGTGTTTTACTATCACACAGAAAGCAAGTAGTTTCCATATTGTCAAAATACTGTCTTAGCTCCAAAATGTTCCTGTATTCTAGAGGATATGTCAAGGGGAATAGCTCACGTGTGCTGACATTTGCTCTCTGCCAGCCACTGTTACTGTGGAGGAATCTCAGTTCAAACGTGGCCCAGTGAATCACCCAAGCAGTAAATGGCAGGCTGGATCTGAACCCAAGCATTCTGGCTCCAGGACCCTCAACCATCACACTCTACTGCCACTTATGGGTTTATGCTCCAACCTACATAATAAAACTGGAAATTTTTACATCCAAAATGAACGTTTAGCTTCCCATATTTACACACAGGGAAACTAAGGCCCATAAAGGAGGTGTGACTTGCCCAGGCTCAGTGACCACGGCAGTTCTAGCCTTGACCACTCTGGACTAAATAGCCCCCCCCACTCCCCTCTCCTCCAGCGCTTCCTCAACAGCTTTCTCTGGTAACTCCTCTCTGTCAGTTCTATTCCTGTCTCACTTTTCTTTGCCTTCCAAACACGGGTGCATGAAAAGGAGACTTTTACAAAACTGAGTTCTCTTTTACTCCTGTCTCTATTACTTATCATAGCAGTTGTGAGTCCTTGGTCAAGGTCTGGGTCTTAGGGATCAAATTTTTTCCCACTCTCTCATGTACAGTTAGTCATAAATAAATGCCCTGCATGACGTTACCCGAGCTGCTGAAAGCCTCCTTTGATTGCCAGGACAGCAGTGTTTGTTTTCATTTGAGCGCTCCAAGGAGCAGCTGACTAAAGGCAGCACAAAAGAATTAAACTTCCAAACAAAACCCCCAAACTCTTTTGCAATGTGGCAATTGCAACTTGCGCACTACGCCCTCTGCCTGACTTCACAAGAGTGTGACACAGGGTATCCCGGAAGTTGGGTTGATCTGCTTTGCATACAGTGCAGAAAGCAGCAAATCAGACATAGCCTTTGAAAAATCATTTCTTACACGGCACACAAACCCAAAAGATACAAGGCAAATGATTTTTATAGACATCTACAGATGTCTGAAGAGCCAGATTTAGATGATGATTGTAATAAATTAAGTACCCTTTGTACACATCCACATGGTGGTTATGCTAAATTAATGCCTACTATATAAAATACATAATAATGTGCCGTTCTGTACTGGGCTTTACAGTTTATGACCTTCTGAATTTTCACTTGTTTGACTCTCACAGGGACTTGTGAGATAGGAAGAGTAGGTATTACACCCATTTTATGCCTATATGAGCTCAGAGAAGTCAAATGTCTTGCTTAAGATCATAAAGCCCCAAGTGACAAAGCAAGCACAGAGCTCAAAAGTTCAACTGATTCTGACCCGTCACTCTGAATCTTATTACTAAGAGCTCAGAAGACAATCCCTAGTCATTGTTTAAAGTCGAAACCTCTCAGATTCTGCTACGCTTAAGAGTAAAAGGTTTAAAACCAGGCTAGGGAAGTAGGTCGTAAAGTATATCCCAAATTCTAACCCACTGGCAGCATATTCTCTCTGCCAGCAGATCTGCTCAGCCGGTGGTAGGACCCGTTTGCCTACAAAAACAGTGCCTGAGAAAATTAGCATCAGTACAAAAGCTGGAACCTTTGCTACAACTAGAATTTGTACAGCCAGCAGTTCAAGCTAAAGCAGCTCAGTCACTCCTTGGCCTGAGGCATCAGGAGAGGGGATAGCTTGCCAGCCCCAGAGGCTCAAGGAAATCACTGACTGTTGGGACACAATCTGCACTGCAAACAGTGGAAGGTTTAAATCCACACCAGAAGCTTCTTGTTTTAACAGATTCAGGAAATTGAAACAACTTACTCCTCACATACGTTTAGTCTAGATCTACACTTACGACAATTTAACTTTCACATTAAGTCTAAATCTAAATATCTGTACAACAGATAGGATAATTACATTTTCCTCTAGGGGAATTTATAGGTAAAATATTCCACCACAAGGAAAAGGATCCATATTTATTTTTTATCCACTCATTCAGCAAATATTTGAGTGTTGCCTACCAGACACCAGAACTGGTAAGAGACAAGGAGAAATATAAATGTGGGCTCCGTCCCAACACAGACAGTGTATCAGGCAGATATATATGGCAATGCTGTAACAGAGTAGTCGCCCCTCCTCCCATAGATATGGAAGGGAAATATTGACAGTGGGGAATATGTAACAAAGGGAATGGCCTGAAAAAATGGCAAAAATGTGTTCTCTTTAGAACTTTCTCATTCTTTTTGGGAACTAGGACCTGGATCCCTGCCTCCAGCCAGCAGTCAGGACGGGCAGGGGAATGTCTTTTGTTCTTTGTGTTACAGGAGATGGCTCAGCCATCCCTCAGGACCTGGAGGAGGGAGGTCCTGTAAGGAGGTCATGGGATTGTCTTCAGTGAAGATGGGACGATTAGGATCATCGACTGTAGTTGAACAGCAATTGCCTGAAGCTGAGAACCCACCCTTTGAAAGCTCTATATTTCTGCTTATTATTAGGACAATGGCATTTTTAGACAGTAGTCTCTCTTTTCTTCATTTGCTGGCAAATTAATAAATCTTCTTTCATTCTCCTCAAACCACATGTCCTCGTTCTTCTGATGTGGCCTCTGGGACAAGTGCCAAGCTTTTGGTAACAATGCAATAACCTGATAAGCACTATAGGTACAGTCACAGAGAAGTAATAACTTCCATCTGGAGGAGTTTGCAACGAGTGTGTTCACAGCACTGGTAACATTTGAGCCAGGTCTCAAAGGACAAATAATTTGCCAGAAGGAAATTCGGGAGAAGAACATTCCAGACTGTGGAATAAAGTAAAGTAGAGATGTACTACCGGTCTATGGCCTTAAAAAAAATAGGGTGTGACTGTATGTCAATGTATTAAAATATTCTTAATTTGATGACTTTGAATTAAGGATTAAACTACATAAAACTGGATGCACATGCTTTGGAGAATTTGGTTTTGGGGTTTTTTTTGTTTTGTTTTTTTTGAGGCAGGGTCTCACTCTGTTACCCAGGCTAGAGTACTGTGGCGTCATCATAGCTCACTAGTAACGTCACACTCCTGGACTCACAGGATCTTCCTGCCTCAGCCTCCCAAGTAGGTGGGACTATAGACATGTGCTACCACAGCCGGCTAATTTTATTTTTATTTTATTTTATTTTTTATAGAGTCAGGGTCTCACTAGGTTACTCAGGCTGGTCTCAAACTGGCTTTAAGATACTCCTGCCTCAGCCTTCCAAAGTGCTAGGATTACACGTGTGAGCCACCACATCTGCTCACTGTGAATTCTTTTTGTCCTGTAGCTTTTAGAATATAGCTGTGAAAATTATCAGAACTCTTCACGGAAATTAGTAAGTTTGGGGAAAATGTATACTTGAAGAACAAATCCAAGTGTGTACCCCTGCCCTCAACTCAGAAGTAAATGTCTTGCATCAGCTATGCCTTCATTATTTTGCTATGTGTACCACAGTAAATATCAAATGGTGAATAATCAAATTTTACTGCTTGGAGAGAGACTGGCCTACAGCAAGCAGTTAAGGATTTTCAGGGAGACACATCTAACATAAAGACTCTTAGCTTCTTTGTGGGTTTTGTACTGTGTGTGACCTAATGATCCAATAAAGAAATGTAAACATAAGGTTGTTTACTGCAGTGGTGTTACTAAATATTATCAAACATTTTTCTCCTCTCATACCATGTATTGGCTATATAAGGTGACTAGGCATATTTTCTTTTTGGCAAAACTTTGCGGAAAATTATCATTTTATTGTTCTTTTATTATTTAACATGAATAGGATCATCAAATAAAAATGAATGAGACAGCGAATGTCTTCACAGGCAATAGTTCTTTCCTTAAAGTTAGGTACACTCCACGTAGGTCATGAGAATAAGGATGTATTTATTCACTGCTTCACTCCAACAGCAGGGTTCCTGGCATACGGTATATGTTCAACAAATACTTGTGGAATAAATGTCCATAATCACACTTGGAGGTACATATTTAATGCTTGAAAGCTATTTGCCAAAACATGCATTACTGTGTCTCATAATTAAGGGATTACTAAAACTTTAGCAAACACCCAAGAAGAAAATCAGATCTAGAAAATGTCATAAGACTACAAACAAACAAAAACTGGAAATGGCTTACTAAAGTACAATTATCCAGGCACTGTATTAACAAAATAAAAACATAAATCTGGATGAAAGTTAATCAAGTAAATTAATTCCTTGAGAGAGTCAATGATAACTCAATCCAGTTCAGATGTCTCTTGGGTTTAGTTGGGAAATTAAGCAACAGTGACATAAGTGGCCAATTGAAAGGATGCCATCTAGCCTATGTGCAATTCTGCAGAAAAGTCCCCATAGTTGGAATTCAGAGTTTAGCAGAACACCACTACAGATCCCTCTTCACAGGGCTAGAAAAGGCCTCTCTTGACCTAATTCTGTCTAATCTAGGCCTCGGCCCTCCCCTCCTCATGCACCTTCCCTTGATAAATCCCTTTCCTAAGGCCTCGATCTCTACTAACTTAAACTGTATGCCAATGGAATCAGATAATTTTAAAACCCAAAGGGCCACAAACAGACTCTCTTCTTGGAAAACTGAAGAAACTGATGCCCTGAGACATGGGCGACAAGCTCCACCACCCAGTAACAGACATGTTCGGACTAGAACCAGGTCAGCAACTCCTAGCTCCAGGTTCTTTCACTACATCTCTATTGAAAAAACCTCCAATTTATAACTCAGAAAGCTTCTGCAACTCTTTTCTCTTCCCCTTCATGGCAAAATCGACTAACTCTATGCCTATTTTTTGGTTTTAATTTTTCCTTCTCGTTTTTCTGTTTTTATCTGCCTCCAAGACCTAGAGATAGAGCATCCATTTCTCAGTAGCATTTATTCTAAAACCTCGCTATGTGCAATCTTTTTAGAGATGTATCATGACCATATCTCTGACCTCTCTAACATCTCTGGCATTTGTTACCTTTTTACAAACTTAGAATATTAGAATGTTAGAGCTGGAAGGAAAACTACAGAGCATCCTCTCCCAAACAGTTCATAGAACAGTAGATTGAGGAAATAATTTTGCGCTGAGGACAGAGTGAAAGGTTCTGTGATCAACTCAGCTTGGGAAAAGCTGCATTATCAGTTCTCTCAGAGATTCACAATGCACATCAGCTTTTTCAAGAGACCAACAACTTCCAGTAGTAAAAGAGAAATTTAACTCTGCTTAGTATTTAGTTTCTTCACATCTATTAAATTCCCTTAAAACTGATTTGGGAAGGCCTTGCTTAGCCCAGCCCTCTTGATTTTATAAGTGAAGGCTGAGTCTGGCACTTGTATGACTAACTGAAGTCCTCTCTACGTTGGGGCCAGAGACAGGACTCCAACCCAGCTGAGCCCCAGGCCAGAGCCTACTCTCAAAGTATTGCTTCTTCTCTGCTGGATCCAGTCCTTTTTGGTTTTCAAGCATACCCAATACTCAAACCTCTGACTGCTATTACAAATGTTCACACAGTATATGCCAGTGGGCGACAGAAGGGTGGATGCTTACACTTATTTTCCTTGATCCTACATCCAATTATACAGAATGTAAGGCTAGACTGGTTTTCCTCACTTAACACAACTTCCATGAAATATTAGTTATTGGGACTTGGGGACATACAAAGCCAACCTAGGGATCTTTCTCAGGGGTTCCAAGGAACTAGAGGAACAAGCCCAGAGCAAAGTGTCCTGAAGGAGAATTGAGGGTAAGGCTCTTCAGTTGGGGGCCCTAGTCTCTATGAGGAAGGGGTAGGTGAACCTGGAGCCCTCCAGAAGTTTGGTAGTACCTGCCAAACTGCCCGCCCTTCCTCACCATGCTTCCTTGCGTTTTCTCCTAACTCCATAACCCAGCTCCCTCCCTTTTCTCTCTTTCCCTATTATCTCTCTACGCCAAGTTTTCCCAGTTGATTCTAGAGACCCTAATATGCCAGGAATGAAGGTCTCTTCTCTATTTTTTTCTGGAGGAGGAAGAGCTAGGAAGAAGTAATATGAAAGTTGTAAGAAAGAGGAAAACATGAATCGCACAAGGAGAGGTGGGCTCATATTTGCACAAACTGCTTTCTGCCTTTCTGTTTGGGCATTTCCAGAACAATTGTGAAGTGAATGGACAAAAACAGTGAGTATTGAACGGTGGGTATCAGATAGCTCTCAGTGATGAGAGGTAGCCCGTACTCTTCTAAACAACTTCTTTATTCCAACGAAACAGACCTACTCACAGTTCCCAAACATGCTCATTCCTACCAACTTGGTTTTGTTCATGTTTTACGTCATTTCCTTCTCTGCCACCCGTCACCCTTCCCTTAGCCTCCCTGCAATGTTATTCTGATCCATTCTTCAAGGTACAGTCTCAATCTTAATCTTCCCAAGGCCATTCCAGCTCAGTCTTCACCCTTCTGAGTTCACAGTCCATGTTAACTGTATTGCCCATTTGAAACTTACCCAGGTACTTACTGCCCCCTGACATCTCTAGTCGTATACTCTTATTTTACTTGCTGTGCAATTATATCTCACCTTCCCAAATAGATCCTGAACCCCTCAAGCAGAGGAACTATTTGGAATATGTCGAACTTGTGCAAATGACAGTTATTCAACAAATGTGTTAATTATACAAAACATTAAATGAGTATTTACTGTGGAACATAGGCCATAAACTCATGTCTTCAAGGGCCAGGGCGACTAATGAAAATGAGTAAAACAGATGTAATACGTCAGATAGGGAGGCTCGTGGCAAACTAGAGAAACAATGCCCTACGGGAGCAGCAGCTGCTCAGCCACAGGTGATTGCGTGACATAAAATTCTGGCCCAGTGCTGCCGGATGGTGATTTTTCAAAAGAATAAGAAGCCCAGATTATCATGTGAAATATCTGTAACTTAAGTACTGGCAATGAATTTAAAAATATTTAATATACAGTGTAAGCCAAAAATAACATATGTGCAGGTCAGTCTCTGGCTCTCAAGTTGGTTGTTTGAAAGTCCATTCATTTTTTCATACAAATAATATGTATAATTGACGTGTTCTATCCCCAAACTTGGGCAATAACAAAACCAAGGCATAAAATTCAAAACATTTTATTTTTTCAGTTTTATTTTACATTTTAAGTTATGTTAGTGCATAGAAGCAGTTTAATTAGAAAGCAATCAAAATGAACATGGAGATTATGGACAATTTAAAGGGAATTTATTGGATCCTCTCAAGGACTGTATAGACTGATGCACTTGTTTCTTTTTAAAATTTATTTTCCCTTCAAAACACACAGATTTCCTTTTTCTTGATTTAAGCATATGTAGTCCTCTTGTCAGAGGTATTAATAAATATGGTTATTCTTGCGGGATCACAAAAGAAATGGAAAATAAGGATGAATTTTACTGAGATAATCACTGGGTTAGAGCTAGAAAATAAAAGGCAAAAAAGATTAATGAGAATATTATAGATATTTATGGATATTTAAATAGATATATAAATAAAATCAAATATATAAATATGTATGAAAGAAAGCCCAAGCTGCCTAAATGCTGTCTCCCTCAACTCTCACCAAAGATGTCACTATCTACACTCACCAAATGCCAGAAAAAAGGCTATTTATAACTGGGTGTTACAATGATAGGTGAACAATACTGTGCTAAGGGTCACGAGCAATGCCAGCTACTTGGCAGGATTGCTTGAGGCCAAGAGTTCAAGACCAGCCTGGACAACACAGTGAGACGCCTGTCTTTAAAAAAAGAAGAAAGAGGCCGGGCGCGGTGGCTCATGCCTGTAATCCTAGCATTTTGGGAGGCCGAGGCAGGCGGATTATTTGAGCTCAGGAGTTCAAGACCAGCCTGAGCAAGAGCGAGACCCCGTCTCTACCAAAAATAGAAAGAAATTAATTGGACAGCTAAAAATATATAGAAAAAATTAGCTGGGCATGGTGGCTCATGCTTGTAGTCCCAGCTACTTGGGAGGCTGAGGCAGGAGAATCACTTGAGCCCAGGAGTCTGAGGTTGCTGTGAGCTAGGCTGATGCCACGGCCCTCACTCTAGCCAGGGCAACAAAGTGAGGCTCTGTCTCAAAAAAAAAAAAAAAAAAAAGAAGAAGAAGAAAGAAAGAAAGAAAAGAAAAAAAAAATATTCCTTTGTCCTTGTGGCTGATATTCATAGACAGATTAAACACTTGCGGTAATGCACAGGCACTCTGGACATGCAGGACCCTGCAACCCAGGCAAGAGTGGAAGCTGATCATCCTTACACAATATAAAAACCAAAGCAACTTCCAGAGCATGTAAACGTCTTCACCTTTGCAAAAGAGTTGGGAGTTCACGTGTGTAATCCAAATGTAGTTACCACTGACTAAAATATTTTTAAGTGTTTTCAGAGACTTCGGCTCACTCCTTGAATATCCTTAGTGGAGACAAATGATCCTTGCCTGAGATTGAATTTGATTTTTGGAAAAGCCAAAGTTCCTCTAGCTAACAAGTTGTGTGATGAAGCTGAGGATTTCATTTTGTTCATAAACAAGGTAAGAATATGAAGCAATGAGACTGATATTCACAAAAACCTTATGAAATGACTTGGAATGAAATTTCTAAGAATATGTTTTAGACCTGTTCTGAGTTTTAGCAATGGTGTCACCCTTAGATTAAACTTAGAACAACTTACTTGGGGGAATGGGCACCCTGCTAACAAACTGCTGTATTTCCCTTCTCAGGGTAGTGTAGCATATTGGAAAGACCATGAGCCTGAAATAGACCAGGTTACAATCCCTTCTTAGCCACTTACCAGCTATTAATACATGAGGTTGGAGGGAAATAGTTAAACTTCACATTTTTTTTTAAATGAACATTTCTTTAAGGTTAAGCATACAAAGTATGTGAGCAGGAATTATGCTTGTTTACTGCTCTTTCCCCAGAACAGCACTGTACAAAGCATTATGCAATAAATATTCATTCAAGGAATGAACAAGAATTTTAATGTCAACTCTTTTCAAAGAAATTCCAATTAAACAAGCTACTAATTTAAGCTATTAAATTAACGAGTGTTAAAAATCAACTGTAATAGTTCATTGTGGAAGAGAGTATAGCACAACAAGCATTCTCACACATTGTTATTAACCATATAAATTGGTAAATAACTTAGAAATAAGTAACAGGACCTACAAAAATATTTATAGCCTTCAATGTAGAAGGTCCACTTTTTTGAGAATCTTGAGGAAAATCCTAAAACAAAAAGTATACACAATATATTCACTGTAACTTTATATTGGCAAGTAACTAAACAGTCTAAATTTTGGGTAATAGGGGAATAGTTAAATTTAAAAATGGCACAAGATTTTTCATGCACCCATTACTAAGAGAGATGGGAATACTATGCAGTAATGTGGCAAATCCTTCAGGTAAAATTCTAAGTAAAATAAAACTTTACCAAAATATAAGTAAAATTTCTGGTAAAATTCTAAGTGCATAAAATTGTAATCTAACAAAAGCAAGACCATTTACACGCAAAAAGAAATGGTGGTTGTGTTAAGGTGAGATCGTAGGCTATTTTTTCTACTTTCCAAAATTTTCATAGCATGATTATTTACCTTTTATAGTTAAAAAAGATTTCAGCCCTGATTTACTAAAGGAATCATGCTTCCATGGGGAAAATTTTATTTTATTTTTGAGAAAGAGACTCGCTCTGCTGCCTGGGCTACAGTGCAGTGGTGTCAGTGTAGCTCACAGCAACTTCTAACTCCTGGGCTCAAGCGATCCTCCTGCCTCTGCCTCCTGAGTAGCTGGGACTACAGGAGCACATCACCACACCTGGCTAATATTTGTATTTTTTGTAGAGACAAGATCTCACTCTTGCTTGGGCTGTTATTGAACTCCTGACCTCAAGTGTTCCTACCGCCTTGGCTTCCCAGAGTGCTAGGATTATAGGCGTGAACCACCGTACCCGGCCTGTGGAGAAAATTTTAAAGCAGCTATGACATCCAGGGATTATAGAACTTGAACATTCTCTACCCTCTGACATCCACCCACTATCCAAACACATCACCCTTTATCTACTCCCATGCCTTTTGACTGCTTCCTGGTACACACCTTGCCTGTACAACTTGTCTGTCTTGCCCATGCAATATATACTTTCCTCAAAAACAGAGGGCTGAACTGTAGGATTCCATCTGACACTGGAATTTCTCCTGCTTCCCCTCTTGACCAAACTCCGGCTCATCCTTCAGGGTCCATCTCAGACATCCTCTCCTCCGTGGCATGCTGCCCACCTCACCCCTTGGACAGTCACTCCTGCCTTGCTCCTGTCTAGTACTTGGTTCAAGCTTCTACTTTTGAAACTTGTTGCATGATCATTATCAGTTTCTAGATCTACCTCTTTCACCTTTGTTCCCTGAGGTCTAGCATACTGTCTGGTATGTAATTAGTGCTCCATACAAGTTGTTGAATGAATGAACATATTGCTGCTTATGTTCCCTGTCACTGTTACTTCTAAGTTCATGCTTTCTGAAGCAGCAGACGGCTCACCCCTTATCATGTTTCTGTTTAGGCTCTTCATGGAAAGGAAACAGGAATTCAGCCGAAAGCAAGCCCGTTTTGCTGGTTGATTCTACCGATGCTGCCTTATTTGAGAAATGGGATGTAAAGAGACTCCCTCCTGTCAGGGTGTCATCACCAATACTCCACTGTGGAAGCTGTCCAGGGACTTTTGGTCACTCATCTATTCACTCAGCAGTGTTTGCTTCGTGCCAGGTACTTTTAAGAGTTGAGTACACAGTGGGAAAACCCACAGACATGCCCCCTGACATCCAGAGCTTCCAGTCAGGCAGGAGAGATGGAATTACTTAGGAGCAATTAAACAAATAGACAATTAGCAATGACGGGATAAAAGAACTGGAAAAGAAGGGAAAGAAAGAACAGGGTGGAGTCAGAGAAGAAAACAAGGTGAGAGGGAAACTAGACTGGTTAGTTAACACCAGAGGTCAAGTTCTCTAATCACAGACTCACTCCTTTTGATAAACACCCAAGAAGTTTTTGTCTCAAGTAAGGCACCATAGCTGCCAACACTGCAGCGTTTGTTCAAACTTTAAACAAAGAATGACTTTTTGAAGCAACATGTTAGGGACACAGCAAGAAAGACGGACCTAAAAAAGTTTTTGTGGAAGACAAAACGCTACTAAACCAAACGGTAGAAAAACACATTGTTTTCAATCAAATTATATATTTGGCCACCAAAATTTAAATGCTACTCTACGAGCTTTTAACAGAATATTTGCAATAAGTGGTTTAGAGTTCATTTCACCAAGTAGTATTTACTTGTGAAAAAATCATTTATTGGTTGCAGACGTTCATAATCCTACTGTTAGCTTATTAAAAGTGACAATGAAAACAGTGAAATAGATCTTAACAACTCAAGACAGGCTAGTCCCACCCATGGTTTAGTTATGTAAAGATCTTCAAATTTTTATTTTATACTTTCAGAAGCTCAATAGGAGTCGCTTCCTGCATGTGCCATGCTCTCCCCCTAGACTTTTGCACCTGCTGTTTTCTCTTCCTGGAATGCCCTCTCTGTCCGATTGACCGGTGCTGCCTCTCACCCACTCAGACACACTAGCACTTCCTCTGGGTTCCTCTGCCCAAGTTCCTCAGACACATGTGGCTCCCTCCACCTGGCTCCCACAGCACCCACTACTTCACCACAAGCTACAGCACTCAGCAGGTTGTGTTGAGATTGTTTACTTTTTGATTTTTCAGAGCGTGAGAACCTCAAGGTCTCTGCATTACCTGGGTGATCGATAAACATTTGCTGAAAATATACTGGCACTTTGAACAATGCATTGTTTTCCTCCATGAAAAAAAAGAGAAAGAGCTGTAATAGAGTATAACACTATATGTTTAACTTCAGTGTTTATTAACAGACCCTGAAAGTAAACCTGGCTCTCTGAGAGGCACAAGAAGCAATCTTGATTGCAGCAACTGGAAGGATCACAGGTGTATAGAGCTTTTAAAATGCTACCCATAATTGCTCACCTCACTCTGAAGCCTGAAAAATGGGAAGAAAAAATGGGGAGGGGGTGGTTAGAGCAGGGACTAGCATAAAGACATTTAACCACTGACATCACCTGATCAAAGTCCAACTTTTTAAATCAGTTAAAATTCTATGATCTTCCTCCAAAAATATGCTAGAGACAGAAAACATGTTAATGTTTTTAGAATAATTGGATCATCATTACCAAACAAGTTCCTTCTGTTGACATAACCATTAACAATGTTTTTCTTTTCATCCAAGACAGAGCTTCAATTAAAGAACAATTCAGAATTATGCAATTTTAATTGGCTATGTGAAGAAATAAGACTGACAAGTTATTGATTTTGGTCAACAGCAGCTAAAACCCAGATCTGGCACATGGAGTATCCTGGAAAACACTGACCCACTGTCCTTGACAAAAGTATATACATGTACTTAAATGTTATGCTGCTAACTATAGAACTAATAGGATTCAGTCTAAAATGGAATACATTTAATATTCATCCTATGTGAACTTTGTTTTAAAACACACAGAAAAAGCTACTTAGCCTGAAGAGTACAGATTTTAAGATGTTTCCACATAGATGAACCAACCAACATAAATTTAAAGTGAATTATTTGGGAAAAGAGTTATTACTTTTTCTTTTTTTGTTTTTGTTGTTTTTGTGATGGGGTCTTACTCTGTCACCCAGGCTGGAGTGCAGTGGCACAATCATAGCTCATTGCAGCCTTGAACTCTTGGGCTTAAGTGATAGATACTCTGACCTCAGCCTCCCAAAGTGCTGGGATTACAGGCATGACCCACCACGCACAGCACTTCTTCTTTATATATATGTGTATGTGTGTGTGTGTGTGTGTGTGTGTGTGTGTGTGTGTGTGTATTTCTATATTTATTCTTTAATACATCAGCAGTATCCATCGGTAAATACCTCAGGTTACCTATAAAGTACATTTTGACTATTTCCTGTTAGAAATAACAGCTCAATACCAACAATGTCCACGTCAAAACATCAGTTTTGGAAGACATCCTTGAAATCATTCCAACAAACAGGTTACAGGTTGAGACACGAATGTAAAAGCCACAGTTGCCTGGGCCCCCTGCAGGGCCCATGGCCAGTTTCAGTCCTCCTGATCCTCAGCCTCTCAGCGGAGTTCCACACAGTGGCCACACCCTCCTGGCAGTGCTCCTTCTGGCTTCTGTGACACTATCTTCCCAGTTTTCCTCTCTGTCCCCTGACTGCTCTGTCACCTTTGTGGCTCCATTTCTTCTCATTCAACACTGTCTCCTCAGGGGATTTCAAGTATTTCCAGGGTTTCCATTATCACTGACCTGCCAACAAATTTCTCCATGTTTCCTGTAATTCCTTAACTATTCGGCCCATATTTTGAGCACTGAATTGTAGCTCCAGGAGGGCCAGTTACTATTTGTCTTGTGATAAAAAAGACAATAAATAATATGGCTACTTAAATATACGTAACTTGGGGACTATCTGTGTTTAACAGCAATGATGATAAATGTGTATTTCAACAGTTACCAACTGGAGAGAGGTAAGCCTCCCAATAGGTACACTATAAATCGATTACAGGTGGGCCACCAGATGTTGATGTTTCATTGTTTTATAGAGGTAAAAACTTAAAGCCGCTTTTTATAACTATTCAAAATTCATCAGAGTTGGCATTCTGTTGGCAAATCATTTGTACAACTCTATAAATTTTGCCAGGCATGGTGGCTCATGCCTGCAATTCCAGCAGTTTGGGAGGCTGAGGTGGGAGGATCACTTGAGCCCAGGAGTTGGAGATCAGCCTGTACAACAAAGCAAGACTCCATCTCTACAAAAACTTCTTTTAAAAAAGATAGCTGGGCATGGTGGAGCGTGTCTATAGTTCCAGCTATTCGGGAGGCTGAAGCAAGAGGATCGCTTGAGTCCAGAAGTTCAAGGCTGCAGTAAGCAACTGCACTTCAGCCTGGGTAATAGAGTGCGACCCTGTCTCTCGGGAGGTGGCAGGGAGGCAAACACTTGTGAATTCTGTCATTCAAGCCCATACAGATTCCCCCTAAATTGCTTCCAGAATCCCCCAGTATACTACACAAACATAATCATTTCTATGATTTCTATGACATGAAAAAGATTGAGAAGCACTAATGTAGATTAATTTAACTATGAGAGCTCCAAAAAAGTCAGGATACAAAGAGTGCACTAATTACAAAGTTACTATGAGCATTCCTACAGCATGGCCCAGCAGTGAGAACATGAAATTAGGAGGACAGAATTTGGATCTGGTTCCTATTTCACCACTGTCACTAAGCATGTGATCTTGATGTCACTGACCCTTTCTGAACCTCAAGTTTCCTCAGCTGACAAATGGCAACAACAATGCCAACCAGTTATTTATTGTAAAAAATAAATGAGGTGATATAAATGAAACCCTTCAGCAAAACCTATAGTGTTATATAAATGTAAAGTGTAACAAAAAGTTATGTTCTTTAAGGTCTTATTTCTCATAGAGCTGGCCTCTTCTTCCACTCGCCACTGGTATCCCACAGGTATCCTTGATAGGATCCCCTAATCCTGCTCTCACTCCATACACATCCATTTCTACTACTTCCACCACCACTCATTTGCCAACCACTCCCAAATCCATTATCTCCAGCCCAGCTCTCTCCCTCCTGAGCTCTGGACCTGTATATGCAGCCATTTATAAATAGTTATCCTTGGACTATTCCCGTTGACACTTCAAAACAAGTCCAAGAACTACCTTCGCCCTCAGATTGGCTCTTTCTCTTAAATTAAGGTGGTTGTCATCATTCCCCTAATGATTCCAGAATCCGTCCCAGGAGTCATTTTTGACTCTTTCCTCTTCTTCACTCCATACTATTCCTTCCAACAGCAACTGTGGTCAGCTTCCCTCCAAATCAGTCCCACTTCATTAGTTCATGCTCTCACCTGGATTAGTGCTTCGTAAGTGGTCTCTTGCATTCACTTTTGCTTTCTTAGATTCCAGTGTCTACATTGCCATTGAAAAGGACTGTTCTAAAATACAGATTTGACCACATGACTTCTCTATTAAAAAATCTTTCAGTGGGGTGTCTCACCAAAGTACACAAAAAGTAATAAAACAAATCTGTCAGTGGCTCCTTTCTTGCCCACAGATCCCTCTATTACCTGACCGGTGCTTCCTTCTGGCTCACTCCCTGACCCTTGAACTTTAAGCTCCAGCCAGTCTAAACCACTTTTAGTTCCTTTACTGCACCATCCTCTACAACTGGAACCTTCATCTACTGCCGCTTCTGGCTGGAACTCCCCTTTCATTCCTCTTTTCTCTTCCCCCTCACCACTTCCTTCACTTGGCTGGTTCCTATGAAAAGACATTCCAGCACAATGGTTAAGCTCTTGAACTCAGGAGTAAGACAGGCTGGACTTGAATCTAGGCTCCACCTCTTATAAACTGTGTCATCTTGAACAAGTTACTTTTCTTTGCATTTCAGTTTCCTTCTTTGTCACAAAAAGAAATTAAGAACACCTGCCTAAAAGTATTATAATATAGGCTAAATTAAAAGTGCATGCAAAGCACATAGCCCAGTATCTGCCACAGAGTAAATGTTCACTATATGCTTAACTAATATCATTTCTACTTTAAAAATTCAACCTTGATAAACTCAGATTAAATATCAATGTGAAAGGGAAACAATACCCAACGTCCAGGTCTACTTTAGATGTCCTTTCCAAGGCTACTGAAGCAACCCATAAATACCTCTATTGTAGCTCTTCTTCCATCATTCAAGTGAACACTGTCACTGACAGTTGGTTTATCTCCCCTCACTTGACTGTAAACTCTGCAAGATTAGGTATCTGTCTTATTCATTTGTGTTTTGCCAGTTCCTAGCATTGGTGTTCAGTTACTATTTATTCAATGGGTGATGACTTTCAGATGGTAGGATTTTAATTTTATTTTGGAAACACTGAAAGATTGTTAAAATTTCATCATATGACATACCTTAATTAGGCAGGGGATATAGGCAGGTTTTTCACTTAAAAATTCAATTGCGTTTCTTCATTCTTTATATGTATGAAATGAAGGAGAAAATAAATGATAGTTCCCACAGTTTCATTTGTCAGCACAAGTAAATATGGTGCTCACTTCAGCAGCACATATACAAAAATTGGAACAATTTAGAGATTAGCACAGCCCCTGTGCAAGGATGACATGCAAATTTGTGAAGCATTCCATATTTTGGAAAAAAATAGATATATGCTATTTTAAAAGAGGCAATTGTGCAGAAATAGAATGTGTAAGAATGATAAGCTGTACTTTCACATTTCATAGAAATGTCTTAGCTCAAGCTGCATGTTAGAAGTAGGATGTTCCATTAAAATTAAGTAATAATTGGAGGGAGGAGCCAAGATGGCGGATGAGAAAAGCCACCAGAGTATCTGCAAAAAAGACAGATGTTAGAAGAAAGTGAAAAAAATAAACTAGTAGAAAAACATAGATCGGGTGAGGGTCGGAAGGAAGGTGCCTGAAACTACAGGAGACTCCACAGGAAGACATTGCAGAGGAGAAGAGGCAGGAGAAATGTCCCTGAGAGGCTTGGAGACCCACGACAAGGGTAGGTGGAGCAGATAACCTTTCCCTCCCTTGGATCTCGGACTGTTGGTGGGCTCCTGAGTGGTTGGAGAGATCTGCCAACACTGGCCCAGAGACGGCTGCTGCCGGTGAGTAGTGAGCCGTGAGCCTCTTGTGGACAGGGCACCGGGCTCCCAGCACCCTTGGGGCACCTCCTCCGATGCAGACCCAAGCCTATCGGCAGATGCCATATTGCTCCATTCTCTCCTTCCCCTTCCCTACCCGTGGGTGCCCAGAGAGACAATTTAGCTGTCACACGGAGGCATCTCCAAGGAACAAGATCTTTCCTTTTGGGGCCCTACAGCAGACTGAGGGGTACTCAGACTGTGAGCTCCCTACCTACCAGCCCTGCCAAGCGTTGCTTGCCTGGGACTCCAGGAGAGTGGGACAAAACCCCAGGTGGAGTGAAATCGATCCAGCTTGGACACCCTGTAGGTGATTTGAGACCAGCACCCCTTCCCCTGGGTCAGGGATTGATCTCCAGGGCCCAGGGGACAGGCCTGCAGACCAGACCCTGTACTTACACCCAGGTCACACTGCCCCTGGGCACAGAAGGGAGATCTGTGAAAGAGCCTACTGAGGAGTGTGTGCCTTCAGGGGCAGATCAGAGTGCCTGAGTGGCAACCCTCCTCCCAAAAGAGGGCTGTGCACCCAGCTCAGGCTGCAATCCTGGGTAGGGAACCTCCCGGCCCACGTCACAGCCAGGGGAGATCCATTGGCCTGAGGTAATGCTTGCTGGCAGAGGCCTGAGAGAGGCCACATAGTGGGGGAGGAAAGAGGGGAGTGAGACCTGTTCCAGAATGAGGGTCTCAGACAGCCCCACCCCCCAAACCCGGACTTTTCAGCTGAGTAGAGTCATTTCAGCCCCTCCCGGTAGCTTTGCATAGAAGCAAAGAACAGACCTTTGACCCCTGCTAACAGCATTAGTGGAGCCTGAGGGTATGCTTACCCAACCCAGCCCCACCCAGACTCACTCCAGGACCTGCCCCCACTGAGGTGGACAATAAGGGGTGGAAATCAACATTTCAAGTAAATTGAAGCCAAAAGAAGGCTGGTGTGGCAGTTTTGATCTCAGATAACTTAGTTTTTAAATCAACAAAAGTAATGAAAGACAAAGAGGGTCACTATATAATGGTGAAGGGTACAGTTCAACAAGAAGACATAATAGTTCTAAATATGTATGCACCCAACGTAGACGCACCCAGATTCATAAAGCAAACTCTAGTTGATCTAAACAAATTGATAAACAGCAACACCATAATAGTCAGAGACTTCAACACCCCATTGACAGCACAGGACAGATCCTCCAAACAGAAAATTAACAAAGAAATAATGGACTTAAACTCTAGAACAAATGGGTCTGACATTTACAGGACATGCTACCCAAAAACCACTGAATATACATTCTTCTCATCAGCTCATGGGACATTCTCTAAGATTGACCATATTCTAGGACACAAAACATGTCTCAAAAAATTTAAAATAATAGAAATCATACCATGCATCTTCTCAGATCATAGTGGAATAAAAATAGAAATCAACCCCCACAGAAACTCTCATCTCTACACAAAGTCACGGAAATTAAACAACCTTCTGCTGAACGATTCCTTCATAAATGAAGAAGTAAATATGGAAATCAAAAGATTCTTTGAACTAAATGACAAAGGTGACACAAGTTATCAAAATCTGTGGAACACAGCCAAAGCAGTCCTGAGAGGAAAGTTTATTTCCATAAATGCCTATATCCAAAAGTCAAAAAGAGCACAAACAGACAACCTAATGAATCGACTCAAAGAACTGGAAAAAGAAAAACAGACTGACCCCAAACCCAGCAGAAGAAAGGAAATTAATAAGATCAAATCAGAACTAAATGAAATGGACAATAGGGAAACTATACGGAAGATTAATAAAACAAAAAGTTGGTTCTTTGGAAAAATAAACAAAATTGACATGCCTTTGGGTAAACTAATGAAAAACAGAAAAGAAAAATCTCTAATAAGCTCCATCAGGAAAAAAAAGCGAGAAGTTACAACCAATGCCGTGGAGATTCAAGATATAATTTATGAATATTGCAAAAACCTTTATGCACCCAAACTGGCAAATGTGGAGGAAATGGACAAATTTTTACAAACACAGCCTACCTAGGCTCAACCAGGAAGAAATAGAATTCCTGAACAGACCAATATCAAGGACTGAAATTGAAACAGCAATAAAACACATTCCAAAAAAGAAAAGTCCCGGCCACAGGGTTTCACACCCAAATTTTACCACACCTACGAAGAAGAACTGGTGCCTATCCTGCAGAAATTATTCCACAACATCGAGAAGGATGGATTCCTCCCCAACACATTTTATGAAGCCAACATAACCCTGATACTAAAACCAGGAAAGGATGTAACAAAAAAGGAAAACTACAGACCAATATCCCTTATGAATATAGATGCAAAAATTCTCAACAAAATTCTAGCTAACTGAATCCAGGTGCTTATTAAGAAAATAATCCATCATGACCAAGTGCTTCACCCCACAGATGCAGGGATGGTTCAACATACGCAAATCTATAAATGTAATTCACCACATAAATAGAAACAAAAACAAAAACCACATGATTCTCTCAATAGATTCAGAAAAAGCATTTGACAAAATCCAA
>CAUYSK010031123.1:0-28376 GCA_963575035.1 Avahi laniger
TTGGTGAGGGGGGCAAGGGTAACATACATAACCTAAACATCTGTACCCCCATAATATGCTGAAATGAAAAATAAATAAATAAATAAATAATAAAAAAATAAAGATTATTGGAGAAAACGAAAAACTCTACTTAAGTGAATCCCCATCCCTCATACTCATCAAGTGGATGAAGACAAAAATATGTTGCCACCATGTGTGTAAATCCCTTTGACTAGGTCTTTGATGGCAAATAAAGTAGCTACCAGTACATATGGTTATATAAATGTGATTTGTAATTAATTAAAAGTAAATAAGATTAAAAATTAAATCCCTCAGTTATACTAGCTATTATTCTATGATCCAGGATTTTTCCCCTTTTTATACTTAGTAAAGAATCAGAATTAATGTTTTACTAATTTATTTTATAAAAGAGGTCAGTAATACCAGACAAAATTTTTCACAGGGTCATCATTTACATACCTGAAAAAGAATCAGTTTTCTTTTTTCCTTTTTCTTTTTTTTTTTTTTTTTTTGTTTATTTGTTTTTGAGAGAGTCTCTCTCTGTCACCTAGGCTGAAGTGCAGTGGCCCAATGATAGCTCACTGCAGTCTCCAACTCCCAAGCTCAAGTCATCTTCTGCCTCAGCCTCTTCAATAGCTGGGACTACAGGCACCTGCCAGCACACCTGATTAATTTTTTTCTTTTGTATTTTTGGTAGAGAAAGGATCTTGCTATGTTGCCCAGGCTGGTATCAAACTCCTGGGATCAAGCAATGTTTCTTCCACAGCCTCCCGAAGTGCTGGGATTACAGGCTTGACCCACCCAGTCTAGAATCATTTTTCTTAACTTATGTTGTTTTATGTTTATAGAATAATAGATAAGAAAATATATTTTCATTGTCAGAAGAAAAAAAAAGAATGTATTGAGACTCCAATAAAACATAAATTATACTTATTGACAAGACTTAGAAACATAGGCTAGATGATAGAACAATTAACTAATTAGTTTCTGGCTTAAGAACTCTATTCAAAGTATGTTTATTGAACTCCCACCAGTTCCAGGATTTGTCCTGAATGTGGACTATTATTATCCCAATTACAGATGAGGAAACTCGTACACAGGATGTCAAAAGTAATGTTTCCAAGGTCATACAGTCGGCAAGTTATGGAAATGGTATTCCGATTCATATGATAGGACATCATGACTTACGTTTTTGTAGATAAGTTATGAGAATCTGTTCTTATCCCTACTTGTCAGCATTTTTGTTAATTACTTAAAAAGGGAAGAATCTTATCCTTTTCATGACATGAAGCTGACAACAGAATTAAGATTCTTAAAGATCGGGACACAAGAGAGCAATGTCTTAAATATAACAAAAAATGAAAAGGGAAAATTTAATAGATTGGTATTGAGTTTTAGGCATAGTACACTTTTTTAAAAGTTAATATATAAAATTATAAAATTATAATGTTCTAGTATACATTAAACTAAAATTAACCAAAAATATGAATTTAGCACTTAATCCACAATTATATATTTAACATTACTCTTCAGATTAAGAACTTTCATAGATTTCATTAATCCTCAAACCAATTTCATTAATGTAAGAAGGAATGTTGCCACAGTGTGATAAAATTAAAGTGATTTTACTGAGCCACATTTTCTATAGTGTGGGCCCTTAATATCTGAAGTGTAACTAAGCTCATATTGATGTAAAGTTGAAATGTAGGTAGGTTTGAAAACCAGAAGTTTTAAAAATAGAGATATTAGAGAAACAGATATGATATCCTTCTTGAAAGTTGGAAAGATTACCTGTAAAGGAAACGTGAGTTTATTAAATACGGACACAAGGTATAAAAACAATACTAAGATGAGAACATTTTCATAAGACAGAATTCTTCTCAATATAAGCACACATTTTAGCATGTGTTCAAACTATTAAATAGGTAAATTTGGAAGGTAGTAACTGTTTCATCATTGAATATGTTAAAAAGTATAACCTGTACATATTTTCAGAATGAATTTTGTTGAGAGGCAATCTACATGTTTATGAGCAAGTTTTTTTTTAAAATGTATTGTGATTTTTGGGGGATGGGAGGTGTTTTATAATAAATATGTCTGCCCACTCTGATAAATTAAAGAAGGGGCTGCCTAGATCAAGCATATTGATACACAAACTACTGAGTTAGATTTTGATCAAAATAATTTTAAATACATGATGACAGTGTCATGAATTTTTTTTTTGCAACTGTGCTATATTTGCTGATTGATCTACATTGCATCTACTTATTATTCATAGCAATTGTAGAACTATATTGAGGATCTTCTCTAAGGATTACAAAATTGTATATAATCCAGAAATAGTCCAAGGTTTATTGCCTTTGTGAAAAGACATGATTTTAAATTAGAATGGGGACCTCAGCTGCCCCATCTAGCATTGATTATTTCCATTGACATGTGAGTAAAGATTTTTGAAAATACATAACAATTAAAAGTGGTAAACAAATAAAAATGTTTTTATGCCTACAGAAGCATACTATTGGTAATATTGAAAATGCCCAAAAGTTTGGGGTGGGGAAACAGGGGAAAAAGTAGAAACACAAGAAGGCCAAACACATTTTCATTTGATGATGATATAATAAATAAAATAACTTCTGCCACCAAATGACACTTATATGTACTCTAATATACATCCTCATGTCCTATGTGAGAAGATAGAAACAACTACTTCAAATACTTTCTTATATTATGAAGACAGAGAACCAAAATATAGTGTCCCATTTACTTTTTCCTACAATGATGACAGCTGGAAGTGAGGTCACCAATTCTGCCATAGTTTAAGCTATTCCCTTTTCTCCAATCCCCTTTGTACCCACAAAATACCTAATGATTTGATGTAGTCACGTGGAGACAGTGTATAGAAACAAGTCATGTTTGCATGTTAATGTTACTCAGATAACTTCTGTCACTCAAAAAATAAAATGGACAGTATTGAATATGACTCTCGTAATATTATTTTTTTTCAGGTGTGAGCCTCCAGACTATTTCATCAAAGTCCTAAAACATTCTTTTTATAACTGATGAGAAGCAGGCTTTATCATCTAATAATACAGTCAATAAAACATCTTTAGATTCCTGACATAAGCAATAATACCACTTTTTTCTCATTTTTTGCTAATGAGAATATAGTAAAGTCCATTCAGACATTTTATGCTCTGCTAACTAAGTCTCTCAATCACTTTAATATCTGAACACGTCATTATAAGTATATTTTTTCTCTTCACTTCTCAAAAAAGCTTGATAAATGATTCTACAACATAGAGGATAATGTTCACATTATTTTCATGTTTATTTGATTTCTTTACTTATTTTTCCTAGGAGTATTTATATTTGTATTATTTTAAAACAAGCATATTATTAAGGTAAAAATGAAGCTTTTTGTGATAGTACCTACTTTTAATTTTTATTTTCATTTCTTTTTTTGTTAAGACTTATTTAAATGGTATTATGAATCAAAATGGCAGACTCTTAGGACTATACTGAACTAACATTTATTAAACTCCTTATAATACTATTTGTTTCAGGAGAAAATATTTATCAAGACACTTTTAGAAAGAGAGAGTTGATACAGTTTTTACCGTCATATCTATTGTGTAGCTATTGCATGTCATGAACTGTTCCATGGGATTGGCATATATTAGCTCTATTTAATTTTTAAAAGAATCCCATGTGCTATTTGTTACTTTTATTTTTTCACCATGTAAGTCTAGGTTCATAGGTGCTATGCACCTTAACCAATATCTCACAACTATTAGAAAATGAAAGAAGGATTTGAAGCCACTGTTCTACTATAGAAATTTTAATATGTTGTCTCTGCCATCTACCTTCTAGTTCAGAAGCCTATTATCAGTACTAATAGAAACATAAAAACGTCACCTTTATATTAATATTACTTCTTAAAATGATTAGGAGAAGGCCGGAAGCGGTGGCTCACGCCTGTAATCCTAGCACTCTGGGAGGCCAAGGCGGGCAGATTGTTTGAGCTCAGGAGTTCAAGACCAGCCTGAGCAAGAGCGAGACCCCATCTCTACCAAAAATAGAAAGAAACTAATTGGACAGCTAAAAATATATAGAAAAAATTAGCTGGGCATGGTGGCGCATGCCTGTAGTCCCAGCTACCCGGGAGGCTGAGGCAGTAGGATTGCTTGAGCCCAGGAGTCTGAGGTTGCTGTGAGCTAGGCTGACGCCATGGCACTCACTCTAGCCAGGGCAACACAGTGAGACTCTGTCTCAAAAAAAAAAAAAAAATGATTAGGAGAGATAGTATTAAGCTAATAATTATAATTCAAATAAAAAGTGAAAACATAAGTAAGAACAAAGACAAAACGTATGTTTTCAAAAGTCAAAGGAAGATTAGCTATAGGAAAACTTCCTGAAGGTTTTAGAGGACATTTGAGCATCAACTTACAAGGATAAATAAAAGAACATTGAGCAGGACAGAGTTATTCTCTTAATTCTTCTTTCTAAAAAATTTCTAAGACAGTGCTATAGTTCAGACCTTCAATTCTAATAATAAGATGTTAAGTGTCAGTTCTCTGATTTGACTGTTTATCACTAAAAAATTAGAGCATTGTGTATATATAACTCTACCTATTCCCTATTTCTAGCAGGAAAAAGTCTATTTTCCTCAGTCTCACATTTTGATTTTCCAATCCATAAATCTAATCTAGCTTCTCTCACTGCTACTTCCCAAAATGTCTGGACTCCAAGAAAATCAAGCTTTCCTCCATATTCCAACTACACCTACATTTTGCTGCTTCACTCAAGTATTCCTGCCACCTACAATCTACCTCACTGTCTACTCTTATTGAAAACCCAACCAACATTGAAGATCCAGCTGAAATGTCACTTCTTTAATAAAATATTACCTGCTCCATATAAAAGATTAATTTATTTTTTTCTAAATGCCAATATATCCTTTCCAAATTTTACAAAAGCCTTTATCAAATCTTGATTCAACTACTGTTGTTTGTAGAATTTATTTATGTAGTTATTTGCATACTCTTTACTTCAATTATTACATTATATTAATTTTCTACAAGGTAAAGCCTGTGATTTTTCCCCAATTTTCCACATATTCTAAGCTGTTACTTTAAAATTGTCATATGCTGACTGAACTTTTCTAATTGAATGGAATTGCAGGTCAGAAAAATGTGAAAAATGACTATGATCTAACCAAAAAATACACACAGACATGCTTATGGCTGAGCATGGATCCAGTTTGGATAGAAGTTAGGATGCATTAGGGATGAATGAGAAATAGAACACTCAATGAACATAGTGGAACTTTATCATAATTACAGACAAAAAGAGAGCCAATGTAAGTTTATTGAGAGAACATGTAAATTAATAAAACAGAAAAATACATTTAGGATTAAATAAATTGGATGAATTTAAACCATAGTTTATTAATATTCCACAAAGTATCAACTTTATTCCATTTTTTAAAGAAATTAAAATAATACTTGTTATCATCAGATTACTGATTACTGAAGATAATCAGTAGATTATTGATACTTTTGAGTCAAGTACTTAAATTAAGGAAAGTTTATTTATTTAGCAAAAGGGAAGTTGATTAACTTGCTCAAGGTTTTACAGTTTATAAATGAAATTGGGAGTACTTTTAAAGTATATGCTTTCTCTAGGTCTACCATGTTTTTTTTTCCCAGCATCATATTTACTGAATTTTAAAATATTTATTATATTTCTAGTTTATATGTAACTGATTCCATTAGCCCTAAAAGTGGACAGGTGGACTCAGACTTAGCCCATAAGGATATTCCATCTCTCTGCTGCAATGACTGACTCAAATACGGATGTATGTCACTGCCAGGGCTAAGCAGAATTTCCCCTGATATTTCTAATGGTGCTAAGGGGGAAAATGCCTTTTCTTTCTCTCTATTCACCAGTTTAAAAGTCCAGAAGCTCTGCGTGAGAAGAAGAGGAAAATCTTATCACTATAGGTACAGTCTAATAAGAATGAAACATAGCAGAAGTGAACAGAACTAAGCCACGAATGAGGAGAGGAGAGGACAGTAAGAGAAACTTCCTGGGCCCATAAATTCAGGATATGAGCCATACTTGAAACAATTCCACTCCCTAGAATTCTCAATTATAGTAGCCAATTAATTCCTTTTTTTTTGTTTTAGTTTCTAATAGTTATTCAAAGAAGTCCAAACTTATAAAATACTCTGTTAGTCGACAGATTCAAACAACTAAATATTATAATTTTAGCAATGGTTAATAAGTCATTTTCTAGAAAAATAGTCTGGAATTTTTATTTGTTTGGAATATTTTTTGTCATAAATTACCTTTTTCTAGACCATGGTGTCAAATTGGCAGCTCATAATAGTCAAAGATCACAATCTACTGGTACTAATTATTCTCACAAGAAAGGAAATAAATCCTGAATTTTGTTGTATTAGAAAGTGTCAGGACCATATGGAAACTGAACATATATTCTTCCAGAATCTAGGTATACGACAATGCCATTCTAATTCACTCTGTATTTATTTTCTTCTAGAATAGGTTCAGATGATACTTTTCTTTGTCAAAGTTGGATTGTTTGTTTGCTTTTGTTTTTTTATCATATCCAATAAATCCCTAATTATTAAATGCAGACAGTCTTTGTCTTTGAGTCTAAAAATGTTAAAATTCCTGTAAGTAGAATCTTCATCACTTTATTTCTCTAGACACATTTCCCCTAGATTTCTGGCTAACCACGTGGTTTCTTAAACTGGCAATGACTTTTGATTCTAATGTGAACATTCTTTGGCTGATATATGTTTGCCGCTACGTTATCCTTCTCTGTGGCGTTTTAATGATAAGACTGCTAATATTATCTTATCTTTGAATTACTTTTTTATTGGGATCCCAGAGAAAAATAGCCTTTGTATTGGGTAGTACAATTTCCTTTCTGTTTTCTACTATTAAACTTCCTTCCCATCAACACACTATAGTTCAGGTATGCTATGGTTTAGTCATATTACACCCATTATTGTGTGAAGCACACAGGAATATGATAGCATTTCAACAAATGATTAATGATACATAAAATTAAAAATGAATAAAATGATATTTTCCAGCTTATATTTCTGACAGTTTAAATTTAATTTATGAATTATTATAACTATGGTACTGTGGTCTTTTTAAATGAATTACATACTCTAGTGCTAAAGTGAAATCATCACATCTATAGTACAATTACAGTAACAATGTCTCACAATTTAAAAATGAAAAAAATATATCAAGCAATTTCATTTCTGGGTATGTACCCAAAAGAATTAAAGCAGACTTTCAGATATTTTTACACTCATGTTCCTAGCAGCATTGTTCACCATAGCTAGAGATGGAAGTAACCCAAGTGTCCATCATAAGATTACTAAATAAAGGAAATATGGTATATACATAAAATGGAATATTATTCTGCCTTGAAAGTAAATTCTCACTCATAGTACGACATGAACGAATCTTGAGGGTGTTATATTAAATGAAACAAGTCATTCACAAAAAGACAAATACGGTATGATTTTACTTATATGAGGTACTCAGTACAGTCAAATTCATACAAGTAGAGAGCAGAATTGTTGTTGCCAGAGGATGGTGGGAGGAAAAAATAAAAAATTTGCTGTTTAATGTGTTTGGAGCATCAGTTTTGCAAGAAGAAAAAATGCCAGAGATTGGTTACACAATAATGTGAATATAGGTAACACTACTGTACATGAGACGTGGTTAAGATGATAACTTGTATGTCATGTGGTTTTTTTCTTACCATAATATTTTTTAAAATGAGAAAGAGTGAAAATCCATGGTTTTAAAATTTAGAAGACTTAATTGCGTAATGTAAGTTCACAACACCTCAGATATATTTAATTCTTTAAAAAAACTACATTTTTCAGAATTCTACAATGTCAATTTTTCAGAACCAATTATTATTTATTTCTTCACTAGTAGTTCAGGCTTTGAGGTTTTAATTCCTTTTCAGTTTTATTTATTTTCTTCAGTATATTAAGCTTAAAAGTGCCCTTAAACATTTCCTGCTGTAAGGTGCTTTTTATGAGGGTAATTTAAAATTTCCCATAGTATTAAAAATAGAAAATTGAAAACATGCTATTGCTGTAATAAGAGGTAGTATTAAAGCACAGCAGAAGTGGCTTAATTGGCACGTACATTTGAATTTTAAAAATGATTGTCGTAAATTGGAATTATAATATTCCAAATACAAAGAAAAGATAAATGTTTGAGGTTATGGATGTCCCAATTACTCTGATTTGATCATTACACATTGTATACAGGTTATCAAACTATCACATGTACCCCAAAAATACAAAAACTAATATGTATCAATAAAATATATAATTAATTAATTTTAAAATGATTGTTATATCAATTGATTTCATTGCATTTTTCCCTCAGCAAATAAAATAATGAGACTACTTCTTTTATAAGATCTGAGATTTACTTAATATCTAACTTTAAGGAATTAATGCATGTGTTGATTGAGAATAATCTTTAAGAAGCTACAGGGTAAATTGCTGAAAGCAGACATTTTGACCGCTCTTCCAATTATGAATATCTTTGAATAAATATGCTGAATGAGAAGTAATATGGACAATTGTTTAGTTATTTAAAGTTGTACCAAATTTTTCCATGTTAATAGCTGTGATTAAATAGGTCATATAACTTTCATTCACCTGTCAATTAAATACATTTTACTTAATTATAATTTAACTTTCATCAGAATTGAATAAATTGTCACGCAATGCTTTTAGAGTATTTACCTAGCACAGGGGAATCAAAACCACATGAATAATACAACATTAAATGAATTAAAAAGTTAATAATATTTTTAAACACTTGAAAACCAAATTCAATTTATTTTTAAAATGAATTTATAAAATTTTATTTTGTAATTCCCATCTTCTTTTAGAAAGACAACTACAAATAACTGAGAAAATAACCAAGTGCCTTCAATGTTTTAACAATGATGATTATGTTTTCTGCAATAACTGTTCCTATTAAAATATGGCCTTTATTTAAAAGCCAATTATTGGAATGAAAGATAAAGACTGGCAATAACTAATCACAAACTTTGTGCAATTATATCGTAACTGGGATAATACATTTGGATTTCAAGGGAGCTCTAGGAAAGCTTCATAAAAAACAAATCCCTACATTTCATGTTTATTTCTTCCACAGTTACTAGCAAAGATAAAATAATTTCAAAAGCTTTATGTCCACAATTAAAGAGAATTGTATACTTAGCAAGCCAGAATATTACAACTCTATCTGACTAGCCCAAAAGAAGTCACAGAAGTACAATATACTTTGATTATTTTCTTTATTTATTAGAAAAAGAAAAGAAATAAACTTTTTCTTTTTAAAAAATTTACTATCAGATTTACAAGTAATAAAAAAAAGTTTAACCCTATTCAATCACCCAAATATACCAAATTATGTTGACTCTATTGGTCTGGAGAGTTTGACTGGTTTCCAAAACTTTCCAAACCTCTTACTTAAAAATAGAAAGCAAGCAAACAAAGATCTCTTTCCAAAACAAAGATTTCTCTCAAAAGGAAACCTATCAGACCACTTAAATCAGAGTGTATTGAATCTAAGTGAAGATCTTTGAATTTCTGATTCCTGATACCATTTCAAAAACTTCTTCTGTGAGCTAAATGAATAAGTGAAAATATAGTACAAATAGTAAAATTGTGAATACATTAAAATCACCACCAATTTTGGAGCTATAATTGTAACATTGTATCTATCTTTAATTATGCAAGAAGGACTAAAGTACAGTATTTTGATTAAACAATAGTAAGTAAATGAAGAAAGTAAATAAATGTCAGATCACACTGTAAGTATTTTAGCACAAATTCTGAGATTTCTGGAAACATATTAACTGATAACTAGAGCAAAAGAAATGGCAGCGGGAAAAAAATGGAGATGAATAATTAACAGCCAATTTTGCAAACTATATACAATTATAAACTGGGGAATAGCCACCTCATTTACTAAATGAGGCAATATTGTGTACCTATGATACATGCATTATACTTTGAGAAATATAAAATTATACATAATTTAAACATTATTATTTGTAAATTTTTAAAAAGCACAGTTAGTAATACCCTGTTGTTTTTCTTTTCCTGCCTATACTTACAACACAACAACCTTATCATGAAAAACGAATACTATTTATATCCCTAATAGTCTTAATTTAGCTAGTCAGCACATGCAGAGCATCCCTAAGATTTTTTTTTTTTCAGTTCAAGTTGTAAATGCCAATTCTTTACCGCATCCTCACTTGGCGGAGAATGAGAACTAGTTCCTCTGCCCTATTCCACTGTCTTCCCCTGTCCTAGTTTTCTTCGCTGATGCCTAGGCTCAGTTATTACCAAAAGGGCATCAAATTTATTTTTTCTCAAGGCTTCTTCCTCCTCGAACTCTTTCTTGTTTTTCCTTCCTATTCTTTCTTCTGTCTTCTTTACTGATTCGAACTTTCCCTATGCTGTTTGTCCCTTGGCTTCATGGTCTCCTTCTGGATGTCA
The DNA here is from genome assembly GCA_963575035.1 of Avahi laniger. NCBI lineage: Eukaryota > Metazoa > Chordata > Mammalia > Primates > Indriidae > Avahi > Avahi laniger. Next base: position 10,593 of record CAUYSK010031123.1, read on the forward strand.
CTAAGGATTTTCAGGATTTTTTGTAGGTAGAGAGAGCAAGAAGGGAAAATAAGCTTTGGTTATGTCTCTCAGGAAACTATATCTTCAAGATAATTAGTTACTTGCTTGCTCACTACAGCCCGGGCACTGTCTCACCTCTTTACATGATGTAGCTCACGTAGTCTTGACAACTCTATAATAGGTATCTTATTTTCAACCTCATTTTACATATAAAAATATTGAGGCTCTAAAAAACTAATCAAACAAGTTCACACAGTAAATGCCACATCCAATAACTGAACTGGAGAAGGCTGCCTTTGTACAAAAATTCTTAATGACTATTCTATGCCACTTTTTATGATGGCCTTTCATACTGCCTTTGTAACAAACATGTTGGGTGTTTCTTCTAATTTAATGATGCAAAATGTTTGTCCACTGATTTCATGATACCTCAATATTTGCAGGACCATCAAGAGGAGAAAGGAAACAAAAGAAGGGGAAAAGCCTGCACACATAGCTCATCTCTTGAGAAGTAAATGAAATCAACTTCTATTTTCAGTTACTGTATGCTATTTCATTATCTTTTATTTTCATAGAAAATGATGGTGTCATACTTACTATAACATTTTGTTTATTAATCAAACCTTTCTAAAATAGCCTCACTGTTGTCAAACGATTCCACCCTAGCCACACTCCAAGGCCTAGTCCAAGCCCCAATTCTTTTCATAGCTTCCCAGACATGTCACCATAGTCTTCCGTACCATTTTTCTTTTTTTTACTCTTTTATTTATTTATTTTTTGCCTTCATGTCCATTAACATTTAGTTAATACTTAGTATGCCTTTTATATAAATGTTTTACTCTATTAATATATGCAATTGTTACATAAATTTTCATTTGTACAGATACACACATACACACACACCATTTTGTCCCCCATGAGCATGAGAGGTTTGAAATCATAGAATTGTGTTAAACATTCCATAGCCCCTGAACCTAATCATGTTAGATGTTCAATACATTCTTGTAGTAAGAATGAAAATAAATTATGACTTTCTTTTAGTAAGGTAAAGCAAGTGAAATATTTAGTTCAGTGCCATTCTACATATATGTAAGCGATATTCATTATTTGTTGTATTATTATTTTTCACTATTTGTGATTATTTTAAAAGTGCATGTATTCTATAATGTATTATATAATGAGTCTAAAGATTATATTGTTTACCTTTTTTAAAAAACTAATTATAGAATTTCCATCAGCATCAGGTACTTTTTCAAATGCTGGGGATACAAAATTGAGGAAGAAAAAATCCTGAAACCTTTAATCACGTAATATATTTGAGGAGATAGACATTATCAAAGATTTCAAAAATAAATACAAAGTTATAACTCATAAATTCTATATCAAGGAGATGGAGTGTTTAATGTTATAAAAAAGTATACAGTAGATTTCACATAGAGCGATCAGGAAAGGCTGTCCTAACTATCAAATAATTAATAAGCTAAAATAGGAAGATAAAATAGGCATTAACTAAACAGAGGGAAGAGGACTCAGTATGCACAGATGTCCTGTGTTGGGAGGTGCCACATTATATCGTGAAATCGGAAAGAAGCTCATTTGGGGTGGAATGAGGTCATAAAATGATGAGAAAGATGGACAAGAAAGTAGGCAGAGAATGAATCTTACGAGCCCTCTTTCTATTATACTTTGGATTTTGACCTTTCTTTTAAGAATAATGGAAACATTTTGAAATATCTAAGCAGTTTATATAATCACATATAGGATTTGACAAAAGGCAAGCTAAGGGCAATTGAAATGAATTAGGAGTGTGGGAGGCAACATTGGTGCTCTGCCCATCTCCCTTTGGTCTTGATCATTTCTGTGTAAACCAGACAGACCTCAAAGGCCAGTACTAGCTTTCCTTTCCTCTTTACATCTTTTTTTTATTTATTTTTTTTGGTGGGGGCCGAGGCAGTGCTGAGGGCTTTCCTCTGCAGTTAGGGTTCATTCTAATTGCAAGCTTATCAAGCCAAAAGTTCTAGGAAACTAAAAGTAATAAATGACATGAGTTGGTGTATTAACAGCCCAGATTCTATGTTGCTTAGTTGGGATAAGCCTGAGGAGTATTTTTCTACACTGTTTCCCAGAATTCCTCTTTGGGATTAAGCTTCAGCCAGACACAATGGTAACTAGATTGATAATCATTTTGGGGGTTCCTGCCTCACTTCTTTACTTCCTTACAGGCATTTCTTGATATAGCCTCCCCACAAAATTATTAACACTAAAATCTTTGTCCCAATTTCTGCTTCGGAGATCTAAATCAATACGAGGAATGGCAAGAGTGGAAAACAGGAGACACATTTTTAATAGACCTTTGAAGCAACCTTGAATGATGTAGAATGATAAGAAAACATGAATTTAAATAGATTTCTGTGAGCAAGTCTTATAACATTTTTCCATTAAACCCCAGTCTTCTTTCTACAAAATTCAAGAGGATGGTAAATAGTGTAAATACTATTATCAGTGAAATATAGAACCTGCTGGTTTTCTCTTTTTATTATTTTGATCTTTTTACAACCCCTATATATATAAATGCATAAATGTATATTGAAATCACATATTTCATATTATACATGAAATCTATGAATACCAACCAGATTGTTCTTCTTATGATCTAACATGCGTTTTTTTCCTCCTCTTTTTCTCATCAGCAGTTTCTTGCCATCAAAGTTTATTTCCTTTAATCTAATTTCTGGATTTTAATAAGATGTATCAGTCAGGTCCCAACAGGAAACAGAAAGCATATTCAAAATAGAATACTTGAGGGAAAGCTTAATTTCAAAGAGATATTTCACAAATGTGTATATGCTGTAACCACTATGGATAGTGTATTATATTACAGTTAGGGATACTAGATAAAGAGAGAGTCCTATGACAAAGAGAGTCCTATGACATTGAGTCCTATGACACTGGTCCTCTATTGAGAGGACCAGTGACCTTCCAGCTGGTGACAATGTGAGGCTAACAGAATGGCACAGACAGGACAACAGAGCAATCACGATCCTGATTTCACTCCCCATCCACCCCTTGACCTCCTACCCAGGGTTCCAAGTTAGCTGAACCCAACAAGAATCTAGAGATTAGGAAAGTCCCTGATGAAATCCATATAGTTATCCTCCAAGGGCAGAGGTCAAGAAGAAGAGTGAAGAATGACTATGGAAGAATAAATCAAAGGTCTGTAGTGTATAAGAAAAGTGGCAATGATAAGTCTTTCTTCATCACAAAATTTACTACATCCTGGGACAAACGCGTGAGCTGACATTCTACTTAAGGCACTGCCCACATTCCTTCCAATGAAGTTGTTCAGAAACAGAAGCCTCAGAAAGTTTAAAAGGGGTTTGGTTCTTTGTACACAAAGCGGAATATAACATGCATTCCCTTCAGATAATAAAGTCAAATGTCATAATGATTTAACATTGCATAATGAACTCATGAATCATTGGGAAATACGTGGCCAAAATCACTTTTCAAATAGAATGTTACTTAAGGTATTGTTTATTATTAATATTTTGGTGATTTTTATTACTTATCTATTGCTATGTAATAAGTATCTCCAAAATTTAGTGGGGTTAATATCTCATAGTGTCTGTGGGTCAAGTGTTAAGCATAAAAACATAAAAATAGGATAAATAACATGAAAAAATCTTTTATCAGTAATATAATAAGTATAAATTCACTAAATTTTGCAATTGAAACACAAAGAGTACAAAAGAATAACAACATAATTCCTTCAACTAGCTATTCATAATTGACCCACTTTAAGTCTGAGTGAAAAGAATGAATACTATAAAATGATAAAAGATTAAATTATATATTCATTCATTGATATGTATTAATATGAAAATATAATATTTAGTAAAAAATTATAGATGAATCTATACAGTACGGTTCCAGTTTACAAAGCCTAAGAGGTTCCTTTTCTTTTTTTTTTCTTTTTTTAGAGACAGAGTTCTACTCTGTTGCCCTACCTAGAGTGCAGTAGCATTATTACAGCTCACTGCAAACTCAAACTCCAGGGCTCAAGCCATCTTCCTGCTTCAAAATAGCTGGGACTATAGGCACACATCACCATGTCCAGCTAATTTTTCTATTTTTTTAGAGACGGAATCTCACTCTTGCTTGGGTTGATCTCAAACTCCTGACATTCAATGATCCTTCTGTTTCAGCCTCCCAGAGTGCTAGGATTACAGATGTGAGCCACCACACCCAACCCCTAACAGGTTTTAAAAATAAATAATACATGCTTCGGGGATATACAGAATCAATAAAAAGGATCAATAAATAAATGAAAACAAACAAGATACAACCTCAAAACTAGAATTTCAATAAATCAATCATTTTTAGATTGGCCACTTGAAAAACTGCAGTGCTAAATCATATAATACAGGTGTGCAAAAATATATTCAAAAGGAATAAAAGATTTTCACAGTTTAATATAGAGCAAGAGGGTAGAACTTTATCTGACAAATACGAGTCATTGTAAAGATACACACCTCCATGGAGGAGAGTTGGTTCATCATAATTTTAAGTACCATAGCTTCTTGTTCTGATTATAAGTCTACAAAACAAAATTCTCATCTAATATTAAAAAGAGGCCCTAACAACTGGGGTGAAATTGGTGAAAGACTAAAAAATTTCAGTTAGGAGGAATAAGTTCAAGAGACCTATTGCACAACATGGTAACTATAGTCAACAATGTATTGTATACTTGAAAGTTATTAAGAGAATAAATTTTAACTTTTCTCAGCATAAACATGTGAAACAATGTATATGCTAATTAGCTTTTTTAGCTATTCTACAATGTATCCATATTTCAAAACAACATGCATATCATAAATATATACAATTATTTTGGTCAATTATAAAATATGAAAAGAGGCCTGTCACATCTGAGTATTGTCATGTATTCACATTCAAACTGTTTATAGACATTATGATCTATTTATTTTTGTTTCTTTGTATGTTTTTGCCTTTTTTTCCCCCAAACAACCTTAATCTCTTCCTTTAGGTTGATTTTTACATTCTGCATATTTCAGTTAGCTACACATAATACTTTTATCTTTTTTGTTTTTAATTAAGCTCTAGTCTTAAATTATCCCTTACACTGTGTTTACTCCGCATACTGTGGTTAGGGGAGCTGCTTATGACCAACACAATATCTGACCCCATCTCATAATATACTTGGGCTGCATCACCCTTTTGTTATGATGTGAATTAAAAAATGCTCTTCCACTTGAACAGTCCAAAATGTGTCAGTTTCCTATAAGGACACTATTTTATTTATATTATGCTTATGTGAAGTTTAATATGTGATTTATCAATTCATTACTGTACTTAATGTTGACATTATCCATAATAATTATTATTATACTCAGAAAACATTTACAAATGCTTTATGAATATTCTTATATCAATCAAAATAAAAATAGGTGAAATTTAAAATCAAATGTATTTCTCAAATCTCAATAAAAATTTTATTAAAAATTAAATTAAAATTATTTTTGTTTGATATTATCATTATACAAGTATCTTTAAATCAATTATTTTAAAATGTCATCCTTAAAAATCTTTCACTGTTTATTATTGCTCACCCTATGTGAAATCAAAGAACCATAGAACATTGAGCAGACAACAGTGTTAAAATGCTGCCTAATAATTTTCTTCTGGGTAAAGTTGGCTGGTTTAGATTTAATCCAATAAAATGCTATCCCTTTTGGACTTCATACACGTAAATAAAGAATTGCATCTCTACCAAAAGTACCAGACACCATCCTCTACAAAACAATAGCTTCCTCCTCATCCAAGAATATGTCAGATCCTTGACTGTAGTCAAAGAACACCAGAACACCACTTGCAGCATCTAAAACCACTACTCTTGGAAGATGCTTTAGTTACTTCAGGTATTTCTGTCCCTTGTTGTTTCAATAGCAAGTTAACGTTACTACTGAAACCTTCCCACCCTCTACTGGATGTGGTTCTAGCACTACAGAACTATAGATTGTATTAATGACAAGAGGGTAAAATGGAAGCAAGAAGAACAGTAAAAGAAGCATGTTTGTGACTCATTCTCAAAAAAAAAAAAAAAAAAAAAAAAACACCTCTCGCTTTTTGTGTTTATATATTTAGAAATAATGTAGGAGAATAACTTTCATATTTCCATTTTCATTCTTTCAAGACCTTTTCCTGAATACCTTTATATGCTCGTTAACAATTTTTCATTCAGTTTATCCCATCTTTTTCCCTTGTTACTTTGTTCATATATTATTAGATATGTGCTTCTGCAGTGAAAGGTGATCAGGTCCTAAGTGACTCTTCATAGACAGCAAAGAAAAAAAAAATAGCAATCTTTAGAAAAGAAGTATTTATAACTTCACGTATGTGTCTTGAGAAAGTGTTATATGTTCTGGGGGGGCGGGGAGTCTCACAAAAAATACCTGTCAATTAAAAACTTACAAAATAAATGAGCATATTTTAATATTTTGAATAATTATACAGCATGCATTTAAAATACCTGGAATAGTGTCTTACAACAGAGAAGATAGCAAGTTATGAATCACATTTCAAAAATTGAGCTGTGTTAAAAGAAAACTGAGCTCATTAAAGGTGAGAGAGCAAAGTTGTGACATCTGTGTGAATTTTGCTCTTTTCTCTCTAGTCCCAGTAATATTATCTTGTGAGCTAAAAAGTGAAAAGTTTGTCTTGAAATATGCATCAGTTCTTTTTTATGCCATATGTCACTTTCAATTTTTCAATAAACTACTTATGTGCATAATTTAGTTCCCTTTCAAAGTAGAACCTATGCTTAGAATCACCATAAACATTCAAGAAATGTTCATATCTTTAAAAGAAAACAATCTACTTTTCAAATGTTTTCTTTTAAATTTGGCTTGATTCCCTACCTGAATAGCCAATAAATACTTGATATTTTGAGAAAACAGGGTTTTGAATTCTTCCTCTTTTACTTGCATACTTAGTCACCTTGCACCAGCCACTTCATCCTGATGAGCCTTGGTGTTCTCAACTATAAAAAGCATACTGATTTGTAATAATGTATGGTAATAACTCTTCTCTCTAAGGAAATGGGAGATCAGCAAGCAATCAATAACAGACGTAAATATAAAAGAGCCTATGCTGTCAGATAAAAGCAAAGAATAAATGAGCAGGTTAAAGTAAGTTCATGCATGCTTTCTACACTCTCTAAGGCTATACCCAGACCAAAACAAAAAATTATGAAATAGACTACGAAAAAGAGGTAAGCATTGGAGTCTTTGCCTTGACCATGGCATAGATGTACTGATAAAGTGATCTATAATGAAGCTTGGGATGTGCTCTGTAGAAATTAGCAATAAATGAATCACCAACAATGCTATCAAATAAGGAAGTAATAATGAATTGGCCAAAGGCATAATTTTTGAGTATAACAGCGAGACTCAATCTTTCACAATGCACCACCATTAAGGAGTGAATTGGAGCAATAAGCTTTCATTATCAATTCATAATATATCCTCAAAAAGCTGCTGGAAACTGGAGACAGGAGGGCAAAGAACTATCAGCTATTCCTGGAATGGGTTCAGATGGGAAGCAGCTCAGCCAGAAATCCTACATCACTATGATACCTTACTAAGAGTCTCTATCTTTCTTTTCTGGAATCACGTACTAATTAGCAGATGAGGCTACTTTCATCTTTAAAAATAAAACAAACTTTTTTCCTCCATTCTGAGAAGTTCTTTAGAATGATAACATACATTGATAACTCAAGCAGAGGATTGAAAAGTGCATGTTTGCCTTCTTGCATGTCTAATCTTCTCATCCTTGTAATCCTTCACTGTCTTGAGATCCAATCTGAGCCTACTTGGGGGATATAGGGGTATGTGGAAGAAAACTGAGACCATCCCAGATCTGCAAGCCCCCCCAACCACTGGCTGATGCAGATGCATGAGCAAGAATGGGTAAAAGTGCCCTAGACAGGCCCAGATCTGCAAAGCAACCCAGCCAAACCACAGGTTATAACAAATGGTTGCTGTTGTAAGACCACATTTTCTGGGGTGGTTTGTTTGATACATCATTGAGGCAGACAATACTGAAACACACACACATACATACACACACACTCCACACCCAACAAAGCTTTGCATAACCCCAAATGAAGGTGGAAATTCTGAGACATTTTAGTAACTGATTTCACATTGGCCTCAATAACCCGGAATAAAATGTGAGTAGTAAGAATTGTTTGTATCCACAACTGTGAGTCACATATTCTGGGAGACTTGCTTTTATACATTGCTTTAAGGAGCAACTTACTCCCCCTGGTTAGATTACTTTAGGAATCCAAGCTCTGAAAATACATGGTTTGAGCCTGGAGACTAGGAGAAACAAATATTAAATGATAATGCTATTTATGATCTACTCTCCTCCCTGATCTTCCACATCTGCCCTTGTGCTGCTCAGTTTAACTTTATGGACTATCCTGAAAACTAATGATTCCTAAAGGTTAAGGTTTTCCAATGAATATTAAAGTCATGAATATTAGTTTTCTCCTTTATGGTTTCATGGTCTATAATGAATTCCAGTTTAGGCATTTTCTTTCACTTAATACAAGGAAGGTTAAAAGATGTCTATTTCTTTTCAAGGCCTTATCAATAAAATTATTATGAAGAACAATCAAAGCATGTTAAAGGTTAGGAATAGGTATGGGTGATTCTGCAGGGACACTCTCTCCTGAAGGTTTATTTGAAACATAAAGGAAATGTACTGATAATTGATAATCTTTTATGGAATGATACAATTTAAAGTGCTCCATCATTCTTATTGAAATGTCAGGGTACCTAGGACAGGTTAAGCATCTGTGCTCAATTAATTAAATTGTCTTCTCAGTTAAATAGTTTGCTTCAAAAATGGTAGTCTTTCTTGTTAAACTGAATTTTTAAACTCCTAGATCTGCAAAGTGAACAATCATTATGGATCATTTCTTTGCCTATTTATATTCTTGCAATGTACTGTAAGGCAGATAAGTATTTACTCACTACTAAGGACAAAAACATTGTGCCTCAGAATTGTGAAGTGATATGCTCAAGATAATGAAGTTAATAGGGACAGAACCATGACACAAAATTTAATTTTGAGTCCCCAGATGATCTCCTATGATAACATATTACAAACTCGAATGTTCTTTTTAACAAAATGAAATCCATGTTACAATTTAGAGACCTGAAGTTGTGGCTGGTTTATATTGGTGTAAAATTGCATTGGTTAACCTAACTATATGTTTTAGGACTATAGTTCTCCTATTAAGACTTCAGGAAAGTAAGGAAGAGAGGTTAATATCCCAAACTGGGCAATTATCCGCTATATATATAACACCTTTTCCCTTATTTAACTTGAATTTGGAAGTAAACTGTTGAAGTCATTCTAAGCCAGGGTTTGAAGTCTTAAGAATTAGAATTAAATCCTATTTCTGCCACTTAGTGGCTTATGACCTAAAACAAATTACTCAACTTCTCTGTGAATAAGGTTTTTTAACTTGTAAATTGAGGATTATAGTGATACTTCATAAGTTTCCATAAGGAATTGATGAAAAGTATAGGTAAAGTTCCCATCGCACTGCGTGACTTCTAGTAAGTGTTTAATAAATGGCAGCTTTTACTATTTTTATTGTTGCTGGTATCTTGACTTTAGTGTCCAGCATAGAAGCAATGAACACAGGTTAAGACTTCCAGTGTATTGTTTGCAGATAATCGAGCTTCCTATCAATTAAAATTCAGTGAGCAAATATCCTTTTCAAAATTGGATTATATCCACCTTCTTGCTCTTTTAAGCTCCAGGAATTTGGCTCATCTTACAATTATGTAAAACGGAGTGTCCCTTATTAAATATAATATGCCTTATTAACCCTGGGGAAGCATATAACATTTATTAAAAGTTAGCAATGAGTAACAAGTGTAACAGACCACCGTTGATCTTGGAAATAACACAGACACAGCCCAGGGTATTTGGAGGCTGACATGGCTGTTGGGCATACTCTGGAATCTTCCTGCTAGCCCCTTGTAACTCTTAGCACACTTCCTGTCTAACCCTCAAAATAAAATATTGATGCTTCTAATCCCTAGCTCCCCACAAATTTTACTCTAGCCTTTAGGCCCTCCAACATTGACACTGAGAACTCCACTACCTTTTCTAGAAACCTTAGTCATTGACATTTGAAGTCCTATTCCCTATTCCATTTATTGATCTCTCTCCTATTTTGTCCTAATATTCCCTTGCCGCTTGTTAAGAAGGATAGTAGCCTTTGGAGAATTTCTACTTCTACTTTAATTATTCTAAACTAGGGTTTTCTTATGTATAGAATTCTATTCCCACATTATGTTCGACGAAAAGAAGGATCCATGCATAAGAAATATTAAGAAATGTATAATTACCACAATGCTCAATAAAGAATTAGGAGCTCTTAGAGACTACATGATATATTATATATGTCTCATATATATTATGAATTATAAATCATAATATTTTATATACTAATTATTAATTTAATAAATTCACACATGTATTATTTCAGATTATTTGAACTTCAAACTTATTTTTTGTCAAATTAATTATCATGTCATGGATGCCCCTCTTATTTCAAAGATTAAACTATTCTTTATTGCCCCTAATATTCTCTTCCCCAATGAAAGACCACCTCATCCACTCAGCTCACAGACATAGACATATAAACCCATATTTAGCTACATCATGTGCAGTAAACAAACAGAACATTCCTGAATTTTCAAATAATTTCCAGATGTTTGAACTCCTCAAGTTAGTGACATACTTTTCTGCTCCCAATTTACTTGGGTTGTTATCCAATAGCCTTCTTCTGTTTTGCTTTTTTTTCCATGTCTATTTGTTTGTACATTTCTTTAGCAGTCTGATTTAGTCTGTAGACTCTCAAAATAAATGTCTTAAATAAGAAATGTTTTTAAAATGCTTTAAATTATATATATTATTATAAAGGAAGTTCAATTACAATAAAATATAGTTAGAATATTAGAAGCAAGCTCTAGATGATATATATGCATCTTGATTAATGTTTTAAATTTAAAAATTATTGGCATATCTAACAATTATCATAATTTCAAAATAATGACAAGAATAAAAAATATTAGGAAATATTTTCAATTAATATAATGGGATATAAAATGTCTGTGATTTCCCTTGGTGAAAGCTATCACATATACATACTATTACAGGCACCACCAATAGTACCATGATTTATTGCCTTATATACATAATTGAAGAAAATATAAATTTCAGTTACAGGTTAGTGGAGAAAAGAAAGGTATAAGTTTTCCCATCCAAATTGATGGTCCTTGGAATTATCTCTGTTGGCTATGATCACCTGGTTTAGTATCTCTGTCTTATATGAAAACTTTTGTTGTTGTGTTTGCATGAAGGAAGTAGTTTTTATTGTTGTTGTTTGTTTTTAATGTAAATCTTATAGTTCTTTTGAGGTATGCTGACTTTTGGTGCAGAACCAGTTTACTGTACATAATATTTTTAATTGAAATGTCCGTGATTGAGTTACCTGAGGTAGTTTCAGTCCCTCATCTTAACTTGCTATGAACAACATTAAATATCCTCAAATTGTAATTTACTCCTAAAGTGTTTGCCTAAAGTGAATCAGATGACATATCTGTACATTTTACAGATACAAATGGGCATAAATTAATGTCTAATTATCATATTTATGTCCTATTTATATGTATTCATTTCTTGTTTTATGTAGGTTGACTGCAATTATGTAACTTTATAGCCATCACAGAATGCAATTTTCTTTCTTTTTTTTCAGCAGTAGAAAAGAATGATGTACTAATTGTTCTCACTATTGTAAAATTTAGAGTTTTATTTAAGTTTAGAGGACAGAAAAATTAAACGTGTGTTGCTAGATCAAAATTAATGCTTCAGAAAGCAACATCAGTAGCTTGCATTTAAATGTATTATAAAATTAAAACTGCTTGAAGTTATTCATATAAAAAGTTAAAACTTCAACTCTTAATAAATCTAAAATCTGAAATTTTACACATATAATTTTAAAATACTTCAGAGAAACTTTGAAGTATATGTTTGCTTACCTGGTCATTTGGCTTCTGTTGTATATATTATTGTATATATTATTACAAGGCAAGTTCAATTACAATAAAATATAGTTAGAATATTAGAAACAAGCTCTAGATAATATATATGCATCTTGATTAATGTTTTAAATTTGAAAATTATTGGCATATCTAACAATTATCATAATTTCAAAATAATGACAAGAATAAAAAATATTAGGAAATATTTTCAATTAATATATGTTATTCATATAAAAAGTTAAAACTTCATCCTTTAAATCATGATAATATATTTTAAAATATCACAATTCTTAATAAATCTAAAACCTGAAATTTTACATATATAATTTTAAAATACTTTAGAGAAACTTTGAAGTATATGTTTGCTTACCTGGTCATTTGTCTTCTGTTGAGTTTAGTCAGTTGGATTACACCTGGAAACAGGGATAACAATATTTTTAAAGACTTAAATAAAAGAAAATTATTTTCATGAAGTCACAATGAGGTATATACAACAATTCCAGGTCCACAAACACTGTACTTATTGGCTTTTTTCTTCAGACAAAGCTAAATGTAGAATAAGATTATCACGTTTTCTCCCTGCTATTGCTTACACCTTATAGTTTTAGACAAATAGCAAATTAAAAGCAACAGAAAGGCATAGTCACTAAGTGTAAATCCATGATAAGGAAAAGAAATAACAACTGAGATGATAAAATAGGCAATGAAAATTGGCCTAGTTATTACATGCAATACTATATATTATTTATTAGGAATTTCATAATGGTTTACCATTCATAAAATAATTTTATATATGTGCATATGAAGAGAGTCAAGGATTGATGTCACCAGCCTATTAGGTATCATATATTATATTGACCTTATCAAGGTATTTTCAGACCAAATTTTGACAGAAAGTAATTAACTTACTCCTAGAATCAGATGATATGTGAGCTTCTTTCCTTCCAATGTAAATGCAAACTTAATAGATTATTAAAGGCATTACTAGAACCAAAGAATGTGTTTATTGACTCTAATAAAGACATGATATCTAGGAGAGTATCTTTGTTCGGGGCTACATCTTGTTTAAACGCATTTACTATCCAAGTAGAGGAGTATTTTACTATTGCTATTGTTTGAATGCCTCCACACCAAAATTCAGGTGTTGCCAATGTCATAGTATAAACAGGTGAGGCCTTTAAAAGATGATTAGGCCATAAAGACTTCTTCTTCAGGAGAGGGATTAAGTCCTTATAAAAGAGCCTTCATGCAGCATTTAGTTGGCTTGTTCTTCTTCCTTTTACCATGTGGGGATACAGTTTTCCTCCCCCTCCTGTGGATGCAGCAATAAGGCGCCACCTTGGAAATAGAGAGCAGCCCTCACCATACAAACCAACCTGCTGGAACCTTGATCTTGGACTTTCCAGTCTCCAGAAATGTCAGAAAATAAATTTCTGTTCATTATAAATTACACAGTCTCAGTTATTTTGCTGTAGCAGCATAAACAGTCTAAGACAACCATTAACTGCCATGACCCTTCTGTGTGTTGGATGCCATGCTGCACAACTCAGAAGACTTATGGAGGCCGGGCGTGGTGGCTCACGCCTGTAATTCTAGCACTCTGGAGGCCGAGGTGGTCAGGAGTTCGAGACCAGCCTGAGCAAGAGCGAGACCCCGTCTCTACTAAAAATAGAAAGAAATTATCTGGACAACTAAAAATACGCATAGAGAGAAAAAATTAGCCGGGCATGGTAGCGCATGCCTGTAGTCCCAGCTGCTTGGGAGGCTGAGGCAGGAAGATCGCTTGAGCCCAGGAGTCTGAGGTTGCTGTGAGCTAGGCTGATGCCACGGCACTCTAGCCAGGGCAACAGAGCCAGACTCTATCTCAAAAAAAAAAAAAAGAATACTTATGGACCAAAGGGCTTACTACACACCTACTACAATTGCTAGATGGCACTCTCTGTGGAGCATTGCCTCAGCTGAAGGGCACTGCCTCACCATTAGTCACACTCTCTTCCCAGGGCAGCATAAATCCAAACATTTATTAACATGACAGTAAAATGTTTGGCCCTGCTGTCTCAGTTTGAGCAAATTCAAGTTCATCTTCCAAATCTCTCTGTGCAGTTGCCTGAGAACATTTAGCAGTGCAAAAGAGCTCAAGTTCTTCCTCTGCTCAAAATAACCTCCTTCCTCACATTTCTATAAATCCTAATTCTAAAACCAAACCCTAATATTTCCCTTGCCTGATCACCCCATCCATGAGGAAAATTGGACTCAAAGAAAAGACTTCCAATGAGAAAGAATTGACACATTCAAATTCTGTTGAAGGGATAGGTGTCCTCTTTTAAGGACTCAGATTGTCCAAACTTGAGTAAATGTCTATTGATTTTTAGGAAACAAAAGCATCATTACTGTGTTTTTCATAAAACTAAGTTTTCTCTCTCAAAAACGGATTACTAGATTTTAATTTGTTTTTCTAAATAGAGTTCCTTTTAAGGAAAGACTTTACTAACTAGAAGATATGAAGCAATAGTTTTCTAAGCAATAATGGAACAATAACTGCAATTTTAAATTAGTAAGTTGCTTTCTAGTTTTTTACAGCTTTTCTATAAGCTTGGTTAATTATGGTAATAATTAATATTTTACAAATGTATTATGTTCCTACTATTTGCCATGAACCGTTCTAGGTGTTTTACATATGTCATTTCAGTTATTCCTCACAAAAAATCCTCATGGACACAAAGCAGAAATAATTATCCCTATTTTTCAGATAAGGTTGAAAAAGGTTCAGTAATTTCCCTAATGACACACAGCTAAGAAGCAAAGCTCTAGGTCTCAAACTTGGGTCCACAGAGTGTCCAAATCCACATGAGGAACTAATCTTTCTTATTGTAAATGTAACCTTATTAAACTTTTCAGTAAACAAAATAAAAACAAAACAAAAAACTCAGAATGTTCCTGGAAGCCACTTTAAAACTCATGCATACCCAATACTTATTTTTAGCTAGGATTGAGTTTTGTGTTTACACCAGAGACAGCATGTGTCATGAAATCTCTGTGAACTTATTATAGGGTGTCCTTATCTGATGTGATGCACAGCTAGTTGTTCTTTAAAAAAAAAAAAAAAAAAAAACACTTTACTTTGGTACCAAATATGTCCTCTATTTGCTTGTTTCAGAGGTCTTTAAAGAGGAAGAAAAAGGAATGAACAAAATAATTAAAAATAATATTAGCAAATGCTATTTAAACACTTAGCATGTAAAGTCACTGTTCTTAGCATTTTAATATGTCAACTCAATTAATACTCAACAATGAACTTACCAGGTATTATTATCCCCTCTTCACAGATAATGTAACTGGGGCATGGAAATGTTAACCAATTCACCAAAGGCTGCAAAGCTTCTAGCCAGTGTAGGGGATCAGGTCAGTTCAAAAGTAGAATGCCAAGAGGAATAAAGTAGAAAATGGGAAAAGGAGAGTACCCCAAAGTTGTGTACTCTTAATAAGCTTCTCATTCCCAACCCCCTATCACATACACACTCTTGTCCACTAATAATTCACTGTCTTTTCAGTAGTCTAATCTGTAGGTTTCGTGTTGACCCTATGTAACTGGAATGGAGGATATCTATGCAACGTGATTGTAGCACCTCAGAAAGTCAGATACATCCAAGTTATTTTTCCTATTAACTTGACAGGGACATTTTTACCATCAGGCTCACTTCTGTGGGTTAAGGTATTATAGCTAGATAACACCTCTTAAAATGTATTATAAGACAGTAAACCTGATTGAAATGAGGGGCAATTAAGTCCCAATCAGTGTGTGCTGTATATGTGCCATGTGCAAAGACTAATAGACAATTATGAGTCATCACCTGATTTAAGGTCTTGAAGCGTAGGACGAATGCTTCTCAAACAAATCTTAGAAGTTTTAGAACATAAACATGGATTTAGTCATACAAAAGAGAAAATGGAAATTTAGAGACCATCACTAGCCTTACATCTCAAAATAGATATTGGCAATTTAGTGTGATAAGTACTAAGATAAACCTAAGAATAGAGTACAAGGAATTCTTTTAGTAGAGACTCCCAACACGGCCTGGGAGAAAGTAAGTTTCATGAAAGAAAAACAGTGTCTGGCTGGATCTTAAAGGATAAGTATGTTTAGCAAGAATGGACTTTATAGAAAGATAAAAAAAAAAACTGTATGGTAAGACAGGGATGAAAATACTTGGTGAACTCAATTAGCTACAATTAAGTCAGTATTCTTGGAGCTTGGGGTTTATATGTCGTGTGCATGTAGACTGCCTATCCAATATTCATTCTTCTCCTATGTTTCGTTTATTTTTGTTTTTGTTTTGAATGTGTATCTTATTTGTTCAGGTTATCAATGTGTACAGTTTTCTTCCTAGGCTCCCTTGAACCTAGAGGTGAACATGTACCTGTGGGGGTAAGGAGGAAACCTCCCCTTTCCCTCAAAAGTTCACTGAAAAATCAACTCACAGTTAAGGCAGACTAATAAGAGGAAGAGGTTTATTTACTGTGCACATGGGAAGAATCACAGAGTGATTACCCAATATCTCAATGAAGTCCAGAAATTTTTATAACCTCTTTTTAGAGGGTTGGGGAAGATGAAGAACATAGATAATTCTGCTTAGGGACAATAAATGGTTGCTAGGGAGGATGAATGGATGGGGGAAACAGATTGACTCATATGATTCTCTGCAAATTAAGTTAAGCTTGAAAGACAGGTATTATATTTAATATAATTTGGGCTAGGTCTGGTTGCATTTTTGATTTTCTTTCCTGCAATATAGTGAAATAGCAGGGAGGGTACAGGAAGAATTGTACTTTTGATGGGTCCATCTGTTTATGCAGATAGAGGGAAAGCCCCTTCCAAAGGCCTGTTGATCTCTAACGGCCTCTATTTCAAAACACTCTTTACACAAAGGAATCAAATTTTGGGGTGAAATTTCCTGAGCTCCTTCATACCCAATTCTGGACAAAGTAGAAATGTATTATTAATAGAATGGACTTCCAGGAAGTTATAATTTTCATGATAAAAAGGAAATATATGCAGTTATGTGCCTTTTTCATATTATCCTTTCCTTTTCTTCCCTTTTGGAAACTTAAAAGAAATTTTTGGAAAAGCATTAACTATATTTTGATCTCAAGATGAAAGCTGCATGCTATGGTGTCCAGAGCATTAATAGATAGGAAGAGCCTAAGTCCTGGATGACTGTCTCACTGTGCTGGTGTTCTGAGAGGGCTCTATGGTTTATGAATAAATTAAGAGATAAAATAAAAGCCCAGGAGACAATGGTAATCGGTACTACTATTACTGATAGATGTTAGGCTGGACAGTGTAATGTGAACTAAAATAAAAGCCTACGCCCTCTACTGACTGAAGACTTTCTTTGGCCAAGGGGAGCCCAGAGAAATTTTAAAACTGAGTTCCCAGTTATGATAGAATGGGAGGTCAAACACACATCACTTTACCCCTTCCTTGCTAATAACCATCAAGCTTTATTTGATAAGGTCCAGACCACATTCTTTCCTGATAAAAGACCACCAACCATGGAGTGGTTTTAACAGTCTACAGAATATGCACAGAGAGGATTTTCATGTCCTTGTTTCATCTTTTTGACATAGAAGG
>CAUYSK010031125.1:0-31293 GCA_963575035.1 Avahi laniger
GCCACCATGCCCGGCTAATTTTTTCTATATATTTTTAGTTGTCCGATTAATTTCTTTCTATTTTTAGTAGAGACGGGGTCTCACTCTTGCTCAGGCTGGTTTCGAACTCCTGAGCTCAAACAATCCACCCGCCTCGGCCTCCCAGAGTGCTAGGATTACAGGTGTGAAGGAGTTTTTAATTTTAATGAAGTCCAGTTTATCAATTATTTATATCAAAAATGTAATCACTATACCCAAGGTCATCTAGGTTTTCCCATGTGTTATCTTCTAGGAGTTTTATAGTTTTGCATTTTATATTTAAGTATATAATTCATTTTGAGTTAATTTTGTGAAGGGTATGAAGGTCTGTGTCTAGATTTTTTTTTTTTTGCATACGGATGTCTATGATTAATTTTTTAAAAGCAACTTGAATTGGGCTCCACCTGTCTCCTGAACAATGTGGTCCTCAGATGCAAAACAATTTTAGGAAAACACTAATGTGGAGTCAGAAAAGAAAAAAATTGAGGCTGGAATCCTGGAAAAATGCCAGTATTTAAGGAGTGGGTCAAGGGAGCTCTGGAGTGACTATTGCCTGTCTGAGTCATGTTAAATTAACTGAAATAATTGTCTCTTTTTGCCATTACCTGGTCCAGTTACCTGACGGAAGCTGTCTCAGGAAGCGCATGGCATCAGACTGAAGAAGCAGCTCCCTGAAGCTGAGGCGGGTTGACCTAAAGGAGCTCCAAGCTGGAAGCTGGGCACTCTCTGCAGCTGGGCAGCAAGGTCTTCCTTGAAGAGGGATCTGTTTACCTGAAAGAATGCCTTTGCTCTTAAGGAGTAGATACCGAAACATTTAGGAAGAAAAGATCGAGATATCTGCAACTTACTCTCAAATGGTTCAGCAATAATATTATAGTATAAACTTACTGTTATCATTGCCATTATTATTATTATATTATATAGAAAAACAGAAAGCAAATGTCATAAAATGTTAATAATTTGTAAATCTAGGTGAAAGTTGAATGGGCATTTGTTGTGCTACATTTGAAACCTTCCTGTACATTTGAAATTTTTCAAAGTTAAAAGTTGGGAGAAAAAACTCGTAAGCCCAAAACAATTGATATCTGTGAAACATCCCTAATCAAGGCTCGATGATGCTTTATTCCTTGATGTAATATTTCCATCAAGGGCAAATTATAGCATTAGAACAGGCTGTTGTGATGTACTCTGGGATGTTCTGGACTGAGATGTATAATGGCATGGGATAGGAGCCTCTTGTACTGCAGACCGAGTACTGCTTAACCGTATATCCCACTGAGGCAGAGGACCACAAAATCAAAGCAAAGGAAGTGTGGGCAGCTTTTATGGAACTTGAGGCTTATATAATTTGGGGAGAGAGGAGGGCTTTTTAAGGACAAGAATATAAATTTAGGTATCGATGTGAATATTTATTTAGAATGAAAAAATAAATTTTAAAACATAAATTTATGATGCTGAGATAAAACAAATATTTCTAAATCTAGAAATATCTAATTAAGTGCTCAATACATCTCTAACTTACATTTTTTTTGCCTGTATATTTTCATAGCTTCTTCATATAATAATTATTTCAATATTTTATTTTTACAGAAAGAATAGGAATGATTCAGTATTTCCTCTAACGTGTTTGATCAATTTTTTAAAATTATTATTGATGATTTCGATGCATTAAAAAATGTAACTTTACTCACAGACATAAATGCTATTTGCAGTATTGCTACAGATTTGTAACTGGCAAAGAAATCCTATTTTCTGTGACTTTTATCAAAAATGGGGGAAACTGTATTGTGCATTCATAATTGCATGTTGCATTATCAAGCATATTCATGATAGTTGAGAACTTCTATTTTGGCCAGGTGTTCATAAAAGCCAAATTTTGGCTTTGTTTCTTCTCTACCACGGACACGCTTGTGGTGCCAGTGGCTGCACGCATATCATTGTTCTACCTCTAGCTCTGCACCTATGTGTCATGGCTCCAAGTGAGTTGATTAAGTGGTGTAGGTACCCCTCCTACTCCAATATGGCTAGCTGTTACTTAACCTTTACTTAATGGAAGTAAAGGTTTCATAAATATATAACCCAATATACTAAACTTGTCCTGAACTCAACTTCCTTTTACCTGGTTCCCCCGAAAATACCCACAACTACTCCCATAATATCTAATACAAAGGGAAATGTGAAGAACAAAAGTCTGAATGGTAAGAAAGAGCAATGTTAACCAATGATAATTAAAATAATTTCTATAAACTTATACTATTAGATTGTTTTGAATAATGGAATGCCAGTAGTTATTTCAATGAGAATTATCCCTAAAGATGATTCTATAATGGAAACAGAATGAAAATATACATTCAAAGAGAATAACGAACACCGTAAAATTTCTAACTACTAAAGGAAATGTTGTTCATGTATTTTAAATGGATGATGGTGCTATCAAATCTATATGGTAGTTAGATGATCTTTTATGTTTTTAAATGTGCTGTAAAAATTTCAATTTAAAAATACTATAGTTAAAATGTTAAAAAATACATTCTTTTTAGCTTTTTGAACTTAAGGAAATTTTTAGATATTAACTTTAAAATGTTCAGGAGGGAATATAGTTTTTCAAAATTATTTTAGGATGTATAGGAATAAATATGTTTGAAGACCAATGCCCTAGATCTTCTAAACTTTTTGCCTATATCAAAACAATTCATCAGTAACCCATCAACCTGGATGACATTTTAGTTCCCCATAGAAATGACTTCACAGAACTATGAGTTAACATTTTATGCTCTCCTTTAGTAGAAATAAAATACAAATTATTCCCTTCACCTTTAAAAAAATTACTTCAAATGCATTTTATTATACCAATCAAGATCCTTGGAGGATATATACCTCTCAAAGTATAAGATAGGGAAAAGTTTGTTCATTTTGATAGGAATATATGGTCTGTAACATATCACAATTCCATTTTATCTTCTATGTCCTCAAAGTTCAGAATTGAATTTAGCACTCAGTTTAGTTTCTCTTAAACTAGGCTTCCTACCACCTAATTATTCTCTGGCTACCTCACTTGTTGCTTGCATTAGACCTACTTTAGTTATCTTAATGGTTTTATGGTTTTATTGTACCTAGGAGTGAGTGGGTGGATTGCTTGCTTTCTTTACCTTTAACTCACCCACTTGTTAAACAAATAACACACAAACTAGGTTGGATAAATTCAGATGAATTAAGCAAATCATCAACCTGAAACAAAAAGAATTGAAATATTCAGGTAAGATGACGGTATTGTTGGTAGCTAGATACAATCATTAGAGTATATTAATTAAGTAGTCAGATTAGCAGTATATTTATTAAGTAGTCAGAAACTTAAATGACTAAAATTATTACATTTTCCTCTTCTCATTGATAATCCTACTTATTATTCCTATTTTGTGATCAAAAATTTAGGTGTTAGAACTGGAGCACATGGTAAAAATTACAGATGTTATCAAGAAGGAAGCAGTAGCCACTTGGACACATATTATGGGTTAGAAATAATTATAATAATTATACAATGTAAACATGCATTGAAATATCACACTGTACCCCATATGTACAATTATTATGCATCAATTATAAATTTAAAAAATAATTAATAAAAAATAATTGTAAGAGGCCAGAGTTACAGTTAGCAACCCAGTCTTAGTAAAGACAACAAGAAAGAAATCACCCAGGAAATTGCAATATGATAAAACAACAAATAGTACTAAGTTATAAAATATATCGCAAAGCTACTTAAATAATTAAATACTATCAATGTTATATTTGTAAAACATTACAGAGACTCAATTTAGGAAATGAATGCATTTATGATAAGCCTTCTGCACAGTAATATTTCATAGAGTGAATTGTTCCCTTTTATTTAAATCGTTTGTTTAAATACATATTTGTGAAAGAAAAAGAATCCACTCAGTGAACTCTGAAAAATTTAATAAAGGAAAGAATTCAGTTGAGGGATTATATCTGTGGCAAGCCAGGGATGATTCCACATAAAAATTATAGTCCCGTCTTGTGTTTACTTGAGAACTTTCCTAAAGTCTTACTGATTCTTTAAAACCACAGCAATAACAAAAGCAATAGCAAAACATTATGCTATTCTTGTGTACCATCTTTACAGCGAAGTGTAGGTCAACATCTTAAATCTTCATGTAGAAGAATTCAGTTTTAACTCTATGCTACGTAATGCAGTCCAGGATACAAGCTGTTGCGGGCAGGTCAACGCACTTCCTGTTGTGCTGTAGGGAGTGTTGCTTCCTTTTCAAGAATCACAGTTCTTGTGAAGAGGCTCCTCTTGAGGAATGTAAACAATCCTTTGCTCTTCTTATAACTGACCTTTACAAAGACTCCACCATGAAATTTCCCTTACAGAAATAATTTAAAATACATATTGAAGGGAGAGTTCTCCATATCTTATTTTAATGAGTCCTACCTCTTAAAAGTCTTTATCCTATAATTTAAAGAACATGTGGACCATGCCTCAGCTACGGCAGTGGGATACCTTGTGAAACTCATCTATTGCTTGTACAGTGTGTTCATAGTCACAATTTCATTGTCAACCATCCTTTGTTTCTTCATTGTGCCAGGAAGCTTATTTCAAAATACTCTGTCATCCCAATTAACTAGAATCGGGACATAATTATCAATATTAGGGATAAAGAATGAACAAAACTTATTTGATGTTTTGTCATTTTGTCCTCCCTAGTATAAATTCTTGTTAATTGAGTTTGATGAGAGTTTTTCCTGCCCTGTCAAGAAAGGAAAAAGACAAGGTGTGGTGGCTCATGCCTGTAACCCAGGCATTCTGGGAGGCCAAGGTGGGAGGATAGCTTGAGGCCAGGAGTTCAAGACCAGCCTCAGCAAGAGCAAGAGCGAGCCCCACCCCTCCCCCCGCCTCCCTCACCCATCTCTACAGTCTCTACAGAAAATAGAGAAATTAGTTGGGCATAGTGGTGTGTCCCTGTAGTTCCAGCTACAAGGAGGCTGAGGCAAGAGAATTACTTGAGCCCAAGAGTTTGAAGTTGCAGTGAGCTATGATGATGCCACTGCACTCTAGCCCCTGCAACAGAGCAAGACTCTGTCCACACACACACACACACACACACACACACACACACACACACACAAAAGAAAAAGAAGAAGAAAGAAAGGAAAAAGGAAAACCCTCCCCCACAGTGTTGAAGCAGAGCACTTAGCTGCCACTCTAGCCAGCACGATGCCTCTGGAAATGAGGCACATTTGTTGACAGTGAGAGGAGAAATGCTCTAAGTACTGTAACATTTAGCTTTCCTTTCTGGGGATCTGAATATATAATTCTTAAAATCACAAGTTCTCCTGGCTTTAAAATCAGAGGTAGTCATCTGTTTGAGGCACAGACCACAGATCACAGGTAGGATCAATGCATTTCACCAACGGAGAGAGGGACATGCAGATGGGTTGTCATTTATTATTAAATATTTTAAGATCAAACAAGCCAATTATATATGCACACTTTTCCTTATTTTTTTACCTACTGTCTAAATGTTGACAGTTGACAATATTTTCTGTCTCTTCACTGTTCTTACATTTTGTGTTCTTAAGAAAAAAACTCATCATTTTAAAGAAAGGCCTGATAACATGGCATGTGAATTAAGTTTTTAAGATTCAAATATTCTTTCCTCTAATTAGGTTAACCAGTTCCTCCTCCTGCAGCTAGATCCAAGCTCCTCACTGATGAGTTAAAACAGTGTATAGATTATGAAACACCCTATCTTCAACCCCACCCATAACCTACACCAGATCACTGTAACTGTCTGAATAGCAGAAGCTTCATGGGGGCAGGAATCAGTAGGAAAGTTTTTTTATGAAATGATGAGAGCTGTTGAGTGGACTAGGCAAAAGGCAGAGTCACGGCAGCATCAAGCAGGGATGCGTCGGGATCTCTTCTCTGCACGCAGTCGGCTGTGAGGTTGGGTTCAAAGCAGGACTAGGTATCATGCTGGGACCAGCAAGCCAAAAGGGAAGAGTGTTCATTTATACAGCAAAAACAATTTAAAGCCTACACTCTCTATATAAACAGTAGATTGCTGAGCATAGTGGCATGTGCCTATAATCCCAGCTACTTGGCAGGCCAAGATGAGAGGATTGCCTGAGTTCTGGAGTTCGAGGCCAACCTGGGCAACATGGTGAGATCCGATCTCTAAAAAATCAAAAGTTAAAAAAAAATTGTTTAAAAAAGATAGTAAGTATCTTAGAAACAAAAAAATAAAAATTTTTTAAAAAAGAAGGAAAACAGTGAGTTGATTTGTTCACTATGCACATATGTAAGATACAACATTAGGAATTCATGAAGGAACATCTGAAAGGCCAGGAGTGAAAGGCGGACAAGATCATCAGTCTGAACATGAACCATCTGTGTTTAATCACCATTTGGTTGTTGCAGGTGTTCCAAATACCTTAACTCTTTCTAATTTCTTCACAATATAGTTAAGCATTAAGCTATTATAAATATAAACGTAAATATCCCAATGTCACTTCCATGAGTAGTATGAATTTATGTTGGTTAAATGTGGATGTATAAATTTGAGAGTTTTGAGAAGGATATACTTTTTTTAATTATGAGGAATTTCATATTACAAACATCATCTTTGGTCATTAATTGTCAATGGTATATAATGAAAATTATATGAATATTTATCCTAACAATTTTGACAACTTTTGTTTATTCTTCATGACTCTTGCCACCATGATCAAACTACTTAGATTTTTTTAACCATTTTTAGTAGTAGTAGTATCTGAGTAAGTCTCAAAATTTTTCGTTTGGAGACTATGAATATAGTCTGGTTGTGTTATAAATACATAATTTAATCTTTTTAGTGAAAAATTATCTCTAATTAGTAGCTAATCACAAGAACTATATAGTCAGGACTTTTTAGTTGCAAATGAAAGAAACCCAACTTAAACTAGCTTATGTGAAATAGAAATGTATTGACTCAGAATGACAGAGGTATTGCTTCTAATCCAAGATCAAACAATGTCATCAAGTTCTCTTTTCTTGGCTCTATTTCTCTGTGTATGTTGCATAGGTTCCAAGGAAAGTTTCCCCTCTGTCCTCTATAGGTTTGCTGAAAATGAATTGACAATAGTCAGATTAATGAGAGGAAAAGCGATATAAATCTATTTAATATGCATATGCATGGGGCGATCACAAGAGCATGATTACCCAATAGCCCAATGAGGTAGAGATGTTTATATACCCTTCTCCATAGCAGAATGGGAGACGGGGGGGAAATGTGGCCATATTTTTAGGAGGGAAGGAGTGGATCAGTAAATAATTCTGTTTGGGAATTGAATGGGACCAGAAAACAATATCTGGGCTCTGAGTATGATGTTTAATTTTTGGTTTCTTCCTCTGTGATATGAGTTTTAATCTTCTCTGGTTAATGAAATTTAGTGGAGATGATCGAAGGCAATCATGTTCCTCTTTGGTGGGTCCAGTTTCTAGGTAGATAAGGGAACTCCAGAGAACATCATCCTGTGCTTTGGGAGTGACAGAGGATTGAGGAGTCAGAGAGACCTGAGGCTGCTTCTATAGTTTAGCATGTCAAAGCAACATATTTCAGGATATGATTTTCTGATCCCCAACATTGGCGTCATACTAAAGGTAGTCTTTCTTCATGGTGCAGAAATAGTGATTAATGGTGGCCCTGGAGTTATACATTTCCAGCATTGTAAGTCTGTATCTTTTTCTTTCTTGAGATGATGTCTTCTATATTGCTCGGGCTGGGCTCAAACTCCTGGGCTCAAACAATCCTTCTGCCTCAGTCTCCTGAGCAGCTGGAACTACAGACACATGCCAACACACCTAGCTAATTTTTTAAATTTTTTTAGAGATGGAGTCTTGCTATGTTGCCCAGGCTAATCTCGAACTCCTGGCCTCAAGCTATCCCAAGTAGCTGGGATTACAGACTCAAGCCACTGGACCCAGAATAAGCCCACATTAAAGAACAACTTGCCCCACTAATTTTTTGTTTGGTGTTGGTTATACTCCAACTCCAAAGCAAGACCAAGAAAATTGCCCAAATCCTATGCCTACCTCTGTTGGCAGGGAAAATAAAACCAACTACTGAAGGAGAGGGGGGAAAAAGGAAAAAGAAAAGCTTGCTAGTCAGACAAAAATGTTAGTTCTGAGAGGGACCAGAAAGTACTTTACAATCATCATAAAACTCACTGAAATGGCTGTAAATTTAGGAGTATATAAAGCAGACTTGTTCTTACAAAGAAATCACTGGGCAGGAGTGGGATGCTAGAAGCCAGTTACAGGTGCTGCTCTCCTGGGGAGAATAGTCAAAACAAAATCAACTGGATCAAACACATAGTTAGTTAGGCTGCACGATAACCCTATGGTCTGTACTCAGTCTCCAGGGGCCTTCAGCTTTCCCAGAAATTTAAGAAGTACTATCCTCCAAATTTTCAGATATTCCCATCTTTATCTAGAAGCTCATAAGATTTGTGAGATGTTTGGAGTTCCACGGATCCTCTAGGGAGCTTCAATATACGTGATGGAGACTAGAAGACCCACAGAATTCCATGGATGCTAACCAACTTACAAATGCAGGCTAGATAGGCTCAATGTTTGTTAACTGCATACTACAGCAGTGGTCCTGAAAGTCTGAACCCCAACCAGCAGTATAAACTATGCATGGGAACTCGTTAGAAATGTTCGTTCTCAGGCCTCCACCCCAAGTCTGCTGAAGCAGAAACTCTGAAGATAAGGATCAGCATCTGTGTTTTACCAAACCCTCTGGGGGATACTGATGCAACTAAATTTCAAGAACCAGTGACTCAAACTAGAAATGAAGTTTACCAGCCAGATTCTTGAAACACTCTTGATGGTGGTTCATATTACTGATTCATCAGAAAAAAGTGGGCTAGTTATTCAGACTAACACTCAAAGGGACTTTAAATAACTCCCAGCCAGGTTCATGAAGCATTATCATGGCTTTAGTGTAGATTATACTGCTTGCTGGTCATTTATTCCATAAATAAATGGACTGTGTAATTATATAGAAACAAAGTATTTTGGTAGGGTTTTCCCTTTTTCATCCATTTTATATAAATTGGCTGTTATTATTTTCCAAATTAATAGTTGTAATATATTCTGATTTATATAATGCAATATAAAATTGCCATAATTACATTTCATGAAAAACACAGCTTGTATGGTAATGCTAAAATGAGCAATGTAATGTAACATCCTGCAAAATGCAAATGTAGGAATTCACCCAAAAGTTAAAGCTTGGAAATTATTAATCACAGTTTTAGATAATAGAATGTACATTAAACAATCCAACTGTGATTGTATATTTTTTGTAATACATAACAAAATTCACTTATACCCTTGCTTTGACATGGAAGTGAAGATAAAAATGGAGACTTGAAGATGGAGATGAGGAAATATTAGGAAGCTACACCTGGTGGTCTCCAAGGCCAACATTTATGGAGCACTTACATGTGCCAGACATTGTGTTGTGAGTGTAGACAAACACTAATTCATTGGAGCATTAAAACATTACTACGAGGAAAGGTACTTTTATTAACTTGCTCCACTTCAGAGAAGAGAAGACAGGCTTAGAACAACTCTTAGAAGAAAACATAGGAATAATCTTCATGATCTTGGATTAAGCAATGGTTTCTTCAGTATGTAAAGAGCACAGGTAATCAAAAAATAAGAGCTAAATTGGACAAAATTTAAAACTCTTGTCCTTCAAAGAACATCATCAAGAAAGTAAAAAGACAATCCACAGAATGGGAAAAAATATTTAGCTTTATCTAGAGTAAAACTTGTATCTAGAATATATAAAGAACTTTTACAACTCAACAAGTAAAAAGACAAAAAATCCAATTAAAAATGAGGCAGTAGCCAAGTGCAGTGGCATGCGCCTGTAGTCTGTCCCAGCTACACAAAAGGCTGAGGCAGGAGGATTGCTTGAGCCCAGTAGTCTGGGGCTGTAATGTGTTATGATTGCACTTGTGAATAGCCACTGTACTCCAGCCTGGGCAACACAGGGAGAACCTGTTTCTAAAAAATAAAAAATAATTGGGTGAAGATTCTTTTTTTTCTCTTACAGTTTTATAACTTCATTTGACAATCATCAGTTAGTTCTCATCCACATTGACAGTCTTTAGACTTTTGAAAGTGGTAACAGGTACATGGATAACCAAAGGATAGAGCTTATTTGATAAATCTTCATCCTCACTGTGTTTGCTGGACAACTGCACACAGATACAATACGGGATATTCCTTATTCCTTTGACACAAACAGCTTTGTTGAGCCTGGTATCAGTGTGCACATCTGGAGTCCCCATCTCCTTCACTGCAAATTTCTGCATCTCTTTGAGTGCCCAAGGGGCATGCTTCTCGAAGCCCCTCCATGGATGCCCTTGTGAATGTCAATGGTGTATTCTCAGGTCACCACCTCATTGATGGGAGAACAGCCCTTCTTCTCACTACCCTCCTTTGCAGGAGCCTTCTGCTGGGCCCAAGTGGGAAAGAAGAGAGCAAAGATTCTGAATAGACATTTATCCATAAAAGATATACAAATGGCCAAGAAGCGCATGAAAAGATGCTCAATATCATTAGTCACCAAGGAAAAGCAAATCAAGATCACAGTGAGATACCAATTCACACCTATTAGAATTGCTAAAATCAAAGGCAGTAAACAAGGATTGGCAAGGATGTGGAGAAATTGGAACCCAATGTTGATGGGAACTTAAGACTATTTGGAAAATAGTCTGGCAGTTCGTTCTTCAAACAATTAAACATAGAGTTACCATATGACAGAGTAATCCCACTCCTAGATATAAACCTAAAAGAAAGAAAACATACATCCATGTAAACACTTGTACACAAATGTTCTCAGTAGCATTATTCATAATAGTCGAAAGATGGAAACAACCCAAATGTTTATTAATTGATGAATGGATAAACAAAATGTGCTGTATCCATACAATGGAATATTATTCAGATAAATTTCTTCATAAAAAGGAATGAAGTTCTGATACATGCTTGTAAAGGAAATAACCCAACTGTTTTTTATCTCTATTCACACATGTAACCTAGAACACTTCTGTGACCAGCTCTGTGAGTATCCCTCAATTCAATTCAATTTTGATTACCTGGAGATAGTGTCAGATACCCCAGATGGAGGGCTTTGTCCCACAAGACTGCCCCCATTTCAGAGGCCAGTCACAAGTAGTAGATCATCACCTACATTTCTGACTAACAGGCTATAAATCAGGGTTCCCACTGCTGCTTCCTTAGGTTTGATTAATTTGCTAGTGCAGTTCACAGAACTCAGGGATACACGTTTACTGATTATAAAGGATATTATGAAGATGAATGGCCAGATGAGATATAGGGTGAGGTGTGAGGTGGCAGGCCATGGACCAAACATATTTCATATTATGCTGCAATACTACAATATGCATAAACCTTGAAAACATTATGGTAAGTGAAAGAAATCAGTCACAAAAGACCACATATTTTATGATCCTCTGTACAAGAAACACCCAGAACAGACAAATCTATAGAGATAGAAAGTAGATTACTGGTTACTTAGGGCTAAGGTGATGCCTAAAGGGTACAGGGTTTCTTTTGGTACTGATGAAAATGTCCTAAAATTGATTGTAATGGTGGTTGTACAACTCTGTGCATATACTAAGAACCATTGAATTTTAAAATTATTAAATTTTTTAATTTTTAAATTTTAAAACCTTAAATGAGTAAATCATATGTTAGTTATCCCTCAATAAGGCTGTTACAAAAAGGAGAAAGAGAGAGAGGGAGAGTAGAGAATGATTAGAATGTTTGGGAGAGTGGAGATTTAGGATAACTATCAGGGTTAATGTGTTTGGAATTGGTGAAAGATAAACTATTTCTGTCCAGTGCTGTGAAACCAATTAAAATTAGATGGCATGCTCATGCAGAGTGTCAACCCAGCAGCAGCAGAGTTCTGTGGCCTTCAGCCCAGGATCTGGAGGGCAGGGAGAGTGAACAGGCTTGAGGGCTGCATAAAGAGACTAAATTAGGTCAGGGTGCAGGCGTTGGTCACCATATGCCTTCCCTGGGTTCTTGCCCTCTTCTCTGACCATT
Source organism: Avahi laniger (assembly GCA_963575035.1). Classification (NCBI taxonomy): domain Eukaryota; kingdom Metazoa; phylum Chordata; class Mammalia; order Primates; family Indriidae; genus Avahi; species Avahi laniger. Next base: position 12,173 of record CAUYSK010031125.1, read on the forward strand.
CTTTTTCTTTCTCCTGCCAATCCTCTGTCCATCCTCCAAATGTCTGTGTCCTTAAGGGCTCCACATGGCAGCCCTCTCCTCTTCTCCCTCCATGCTCTCCCTTGGTGACCACACACACATTCTGAGGCTTCAACTACTATGTCCAAAGTATGTCCCTACCTCAGACCTCTCCTGAGCATCAGACGCAGTTACTGAGGTGCCCCCTGGGCACGTCCACCTATTTGTCCCACACAAACTCAAATGCCCAACATTGCTCCTTCTCCATCTAGCTTACCTTCCTCTACTCCCTGTCTTGGAAAATAAAAACAAAGACTGAGGGTGAGCATGATTTTGCACACAGCAGAATAGAAGTTTCATAGAACCCTGCCAAATAAAAATTATAGGAGGCCATTGTTTTGGACTGTGCTTCTGCACTTTAGACTAGACTAAAAATCGAAATGGAGTCACCCATGCTAAAATCATCAAACCCAAACCAAGTTGTTGTCTGACTTTCTAAGAAATCAAAAGAAAGAAGTAACAGCCAATTTCCCAAACAGGCCAGTTTAAATCTTCAACTGGCATGATACTTAAGTTCCCTCTGCTTTAATCCTTACATTAAAAAGGTGGCCTGTGGTTCCAGCTACTCAGGAGTCTGAAATGGGAGGATCACTTGAGCCCAGGAGTTAGAGATCAGCCTGGGCAACAAAGTGAGACACTGATCTCTAAATAAATAAATAAATAAGTAGCCTGAAGTAACCTGATGTTAACTAATCAGTTATTTTTCTATTGTTCTGAGAGTAGCTAATGCAATCTTTGTTCTTTGTTCCTGCTTTCTTCAGCCCTTCTCTGTCTATAAAGCCAAATTCTTCTGCTCGGTTCCTTGGAATACTAATTCTATTTTATGGAATGAAGTGGTGTCCTATTTTAGGATCACAACTAAAGCTGAGGGAGAGCTTTAAACTAAATTTGCTGTAATTTTGTCCTTTGACAACCCCAAGAAATGAGACGGTTTATAGAGGCAAAGTGAACCAGGAAGAGAAAGAGATTATTGTAAAATTATCCTTTTGATCAAATCAGTCTTTTGGTGGAAAACTTTCAATTGTTCTTTAATGTCAGAGATGAAAACCCAAATTACATATGCTGTTACTCAGAATTCAGCTTTAGCTGTATATTCAATTTAAAGGAGCATGTATCAAACATAAATAATCTAGGCATATATTGTGATATATTAATAGACCTTGACTCCAGGTAACTTATGGTCTAGCAAGGAAGGTTCATGAGTAAAGAAGTGTCCATCCAACGTGATAACTGTAAATAAGGGTTAAGCACAGATGCTATGACAGCACCTAGGGCATCTTACCCTGCAATTTGGAGGTTGGTATGTGTTAGAAATGGCTTCCCTGGGGCCATGAGAGTTCCTGAAACCAAAAAGTTAAACAACAGTTAGTCTCCTGCAGTGGAGGGAAGAGTATCCATGCATGAACTTGGACTATCTTTAGGCCCCTTTGGTAATGTTGAGTGCAGACCAGTCGAGACGTGGAAGGGAACACTACTGAGTGTCCAGAGCAGTTTCAGTGAATAAAGTGGGAGCACAATTGAATGAGATGCGAGAAAATGGACACAAAAGGGGATACAATATTTTTCCATTAAGCTTGGCTATGAAAAGGGAACAAAAGATAAGGCAAGAGGTAGAAGGCGGTGTGGTTTGGAAGAGTGTTGGGGGTTGTTTACACGCGTGCTTTTCTAAGATAAGGGAGATGCGAGCAAGTCTAAATGCTGAAGGGAAGAGGCCAGAGTCACAAAAGTGGGGACGGCAGTGGAGCAGACTGCGTAAAGTAGGAGAAGCTGAGCAGGGTGAAGGCGTCAGCCTCATTCTGCAGGATTAGAGAGAAGAAGGGGTGAATGGGGTGGACAGGGTGACAGGAATTTGATGGATTTCCTTTTCGAAGTCAGTGAGGGCACAAGTAGGGCAGACGGTTTGCAAAGTGTGAAGAATGTTTGAAACAGTCATAATGACTGTAGAAGAATTGAGTAGGAAGGATTGAGTTATTACAGTGAACAGGAAATGAACTGGTATTTTCCATGAAGTTAGGGAATAGCTGAATTAGGAGTAAATAAGTAGAAAAACTGCAAATATAGGAGATTGAAATTTGAAAATTGAATGTTTATTTGATGATTTCAGAGGTAGATCAAATCCCAGGCCAAGATAAGGTTTTGACCTAGCCATTGGACCGGATGGCTAACTGATAAAAAAAAGATGTGGAAGTAATTGGAATAAAGAAAGTCAATGGGCTGAGACACCAACAAGTGGAATGGAGCATCCAAGAGCGTGCTAAATTCTCCTGGCGGATGGCAAGCCCTGGAGAAGAAGGCGAAGGCCTTCAGGGAATGACGGGGAGGGAGTAAGGGGATGAAGGTGAGGGGCCAGTGGAGAGAATGCTACCACTGGATGCCATGACCCTTCCTTGCAGATGCAGAACTTCCGCAAAGTAAAGTAAAAATGATTCCGAAACTATCTCCCTGCTTCCAATGTGTTTCTGATCATGTTACTCCCCATAAAAGAAGAAATAAACTGTTTTTCCTCTATGCTCTCACGCTCAACACAGAACACTTCTGTGACCAGATGTGCAGGGGGTTTTCCCCACGCACCAAGCAATTTTCCAGAGGACGCGAATAATTCAATTAAATTCTAGCACTATCTACATAGAGACAGTCTCAGATCCCACAGGTTGAGGGCTCAGGCCCACGAGATTGCCCCCCACTTCGGACACCAATCCCAAATAGCAGGTCATCACCTATACTCTGACAGACGGCCCCAAGCCAGGGCTCCCAAGACCTTGAGTTCAATTAATTGGCTGTGACAGTTCACAGAACTCCGGGAAGCACTTACTTACATTTGCGGATTTGTGATAAAGGGTGTTATGAAGGATGCAGATGAGCAGCCAAACGAAGAGATAGGGCAAGGAATGGGGGGTGGGAGCACAGAGGCGGGCGCGCCCCCCTCCCAGCACCTCCACACACTCAGGAGTTTTTACAGAGCTTAATCTCCAGCACCCCACTCCCTTGTTCCTGGAGGTGGAGGGTGGGGAGGGATGGTGGGCGGAAAGTTGCATTTTTTAGTCCTCTAATCACTTGGTTTGTCTGGTGACTGGCCCCACCCTGAGGATATACGGGAGTGCACCTTAAGTCACTTCGTTAGTGTAAACTCAGGTGTTAGGGGCTCATTATGCAAAACAAAAGACATTCCTATCACTGTGGAAATTCTGAGGGTTTTGGGAGCTCTGTGACAGAAACTGGAGACAAAGATCAAATATATTTCACATTATCCCCACCGCTCTACTCAAAACCCTCCCAAGGCTTCCCACCTCCTGCCTGCATCTTCACCTTGCCTTTCCTGCCCAACTGGTCCTCCTTTCTGACTTCATCTTTTGCCACTTTGCCACTTGCCTGTCCTTCTCCAGCCACACTGGCTCCCTTGCTATCCCCAAGCTGAACAAAGCTTGTCCCCACCTCAAGGCCTTTGCGCTTGCCCTTCCCTCCGGGAAGCTCTTCCCCCAGCTCAGAGCTCCTCTCAGCTGTCACCTTCCCAACCTTCCTGGCTCGCTCTGTCTGCTCCTGTGCCTGCCCCCACAAGTACTCGCTAGCCTACATCCCTGCTTAAATCTCCTCCATGGCACCCCTCACCAGCAAACTGTATATGTACATTTCCCTTGTTGTATTTCCTAGTATACCTCTCCCAAGGATGTAAGCTACAGGAGGGCAGAATGTTTGATCGTCCTGCTCACTGCTATTTACACAGGAGGCATAAATACATATATATTTTTTTAATGATGGCAGTGGCAATAGGTGGTGAGAAGGACCCTGACCCTATCTATGCGTAGTATGTGAGGGAAACATGTTAGGGACATGTTTCCCTTGCGGGAAGACGTAGGGAGGGAAGAATGTGAGCATGCCACCTTCCCACCCACAGTGGCATTCCAGTGGGCACCCTGGGCAGTGTTGGTGGACCCGTGGGAGGTCATTGGTAGGAAGCCCAGAGCAGTGTGGGACAAAAAGGCAGAGAGGGTGCATGACCAGATGAACTGACTTTTCAGAAAGTCCCCAAGGACAAAGACAGGGATGGAAAATGTGGTAAAATTTTCTGGCTTTCCAGAAGATGTATTCTCAATAGCCCGTCTGGATTGATTGTACTTCTGTAGGAACTCACATGAGAAACAGCAGCAGACACTGAGGCACGGGAGGAACACAAACGTTTTGGAAGGATTTGTCCGTCTTGTGGATGCATGCGTACCAAGGGCTCCCCGGCCTCGAAGGAGGAAGGCAGGCAGGGCTAGGGTAGATAGAGATTGGCCAGCGCTAGGGCACCTCGCCAATGTCCACAGCCGCAGATCTGAGGGGTGAAAGGGTGATACTGGAATAATGCCAGGTCCAGTCAGCCTTCCTGTTCACTTTCCCCACCAAATGTACATTCCCAGCATTTTCTTCCCTCCACACCTACACTCACCTACACAGTTCTCCCTATCCAGAATGCCCTTCCCCTCCCTACAGCTCTGCAACTGTTCACATTTGGGGCATCCTTCAAGATCCAATTCAAACTCTATCCCCCTGACAAAGTTTTCCTTCACAACCCCAGCCTGGAGGAATGGCTCCTTGCCTTGCACTCCTATCGTAGTTATTGACTGTAGAATTCATTTAGCGACTAATCACCCGCTGCCTTGTGACATCTCTTCAATTATTGCATTGAACTCTTATTTCTGCCTTCTGGGTTGCTTAACTTTTCTTGTGACGGTGCCTTGTCCCTTCAGATTCCCTGTCAGCTTCTTGAAGGCAGGGGCAAGTTTCGTTTGTGCCGGGAGCCCCTACATCACCTGACATGGCCCCTTACACAGGGAAGGTGTTCAGATCATGTAAGTTGATAGCTGTATTAATCACTAATATTCCATGTGACACCCAGCTGATAGTCCTGTTTGCCTTCAAATGATTTTTTTTTTTTTTTTTGAGACAGGGTCTTGCTCTGTCACCCAGGCTAGAATATAGTGGCATCATCATAGCTCACTGCAGCCTCGAACTCCTGGGCTCAAGTGATCCTCCTGCCTCAGTCTCCTGGGTAGCTGGGACTACAGGTGCATGCCACCACACTGGGTTAATTTTTTGAAAAAAAAAAAAAATTGCAGAGACAGTGTCTCGTTATGTTGCCCAGGCTGGTCTGAAACTCCTGGCTTCCCGCCTCAGCCTCCCAAAGTACTGGGATTAAGGCATGAGCCACCGTGCCCAGCCTCAAATGATTATTTAATGTGAGAGTACTGTAATAATATTTCTTCTCACCACAAACATGTTGGGCATTCCCCCTTTTCCATCACAGATGCTTCCAAGGACTGATGCGGTTAAGGTCTCTCTGTTGAACAATTTGATCTTAATTTTTCAGCAGAGGCAGAAGAGCTTGATAGATATGAAGACAATTCTGGAACCAGATGTCCTGGTTTGAGTCCAAACTCTACCACTTGCTTGGAAGGGTGAGTCTGTTCAAATTATTTAATTTTTTCCTACCTCAGTTTCTTCATCTGCAAAATGGGGATTGTAACACGTTTCTCATTGATTTGTTGTGAGAGTTAAATTACACCATGTGGCATTCTTAGGTCAGTATCTGGTGCATAGTAAAGCCCTTTATACTTGCTAGCTGTTATTTCTGTGTGACTAGAAATTTCCAAATTTAAAGCATGAGCTTCTCCTATGTCTTTCACCCTACTTTTATCACTAAGGTGAAGCTAGACTGTTATGGTCTCTACCTCAGAAGACAAGGCTGCAGTCTGAACTCTGGCACTTAGTTTTTGTGTTATTTTAGGCAAGATATTCAATGTCTTTGGGGTGCTGTAAAGATCAGGGTGTAAACATCTGTGAAAGTACTTTGTAAACAGCATGGCTGCTTTACCCAAAGCAAGGAACTGTGGTTCAGAACAGGAAACAAATGTAATTGGTTCCGTTTTGAAAATCTTACCCTTAGAAAATTTGCTTCAGGAAAAGAGTAACTCTCTGTCTCACATTGGTTGAATTACTCTGATTATCTTATATGGCCTTCATATTTCTTTTTTGCTTTATGTGTGTTTGTTTGTTTTTAAAACCACTCAGGCTGGGTGAAGTCTTTTTGAGCCTATGATAGGCTTCCTTTTCTCGTTTGCAAATCTAATTGGTCTACTAAACAAACAACCTCATTCACTAAAGTCATACACATCTTTCATGACTTAAAATCTGTTGCTGTGCTTTGACAAAGGAGCTCTGTGGGGAATGGTAATGCGATTAGGGCGGTAACTGGCTGGAGGGGCAGGAACACCCAAACCAGACAGCCTTCCTTGCAGAGTTCCTGAGAGAGAAGTGTCAGAGGCAGGTTAGGAGCAAGGTCTGTGCCACAAGGCACTTGGGTTCAAATCCCAGCTCTACCACTTATTTTCGGGGGGACCTTGCGAAGTACTAAAACACCTCTGTGTGTCTCTGATTTCATGTCTATAAAATGGGAACAACTATACTACCTAGTTTACAGGGCTAACAGTGGATTATGCGAGTTAAATATATGAAATGCTTATGTATAGCATGGTAAGTGCTAAATACATATTTGTTGATAATATATGCACAGTCAGTGGCAGCAAGGGCATGTCCTTCTGCATTAAATGAGACTTGACAAATGCCAGCGCATCCTTGGGAAGCTGTGCTGGGACAGACAGAGGACACATTTTGTTTAGGCTAGACGTTTAAAAGTAATACAGGCCTAATAGGTTTCTCCTCTGCTTTCTCTTTTTCCCCAAGGCCACAGCCAAGGTTGGGAAAAGTGGATCCAGAACACACCAATTAGCTAGAAAAAGATAAGAGAGTGAGTGAGCCCTAGCGCTCATCCAGCCTGCTGCTAGGTCTTTCTAGGGCAGTAGGAGTCATTCCCAGTGAATTAGCTCCCTGGCTTATTTTGCTCAGCTGATAGTAAGAGAGAGGAAGAGAAAAGGGATGGGATGGGGAGAGGAGGGAAGAGAGAGAAAAAGAGAGAGAGAAGTGGTTTAGGGAATATGGGCCGCTCTCTGGAGTAAGAGCCAACCTTTGGCCCCATCATTCCTCTTCCACTTCTTACAAGGAAATGTGGTCTCCAGAGAGAGATGGCTGGACCTTCTGCCAAGTGTAACTTGCACCTCAAGTTTGAGCTGTCCCATCTCATGAGTTGCGTGACAGGAAGAGAACCCAAAGAATGAAAGGTCAATGAAAATCAGGTGGACTGGACCTTTTCTCTCTAGGAACAGCAGGCCAGCCCCGCTTCCTCTCACCTCTGTAATCTCCTAAAAAGAAATGCATTCCAAGAGCCCCACGGAGGGGTCCTCAGAAATTCTCAGCACCAGCAGGAAAGGCATTCACATTGTCATCGAGATTAGCATGTCTCAAACTTTGCAAATCAAATCACCTGGAGATCTTGTTAAACTACATGGGTGGGCCTGAGATTCTGCATTTCTAGCAAGCTCTCAAGTGATACCATCCTTGCTGGACTGAGAACCTCACTTTGGGAAGCAAGAGTCTTCTAGACGAATGGTGTACAAGACGTGTGCAGTATACAGGGATTTCTGCTGAGCTACTACCCCTTGATAATGTGGCCCATCTGTGTATACTTGAACTTGGCCCCCTGCTTCTTGGGAATAGAATGAGTCCCAATCTTTGATTCTGACCCTAGATTTTGGAAGAGTAAAGAGTGGACAAGGAGGGCAAAGGTGCTTATCTTTGCCAACCAGTTCCGTGAGTAATTTTTCCAGTCTGTTCACAAGCTAGAGGGGGCTGAGGTAGGCAGAATGTGAATATTGCAGCTTGGTGGCATTTCATTAACTCTTGTCTTATGCCTTAACTTGGAAGATGTCGAACGAAGTTATTCATTACCTTCATGGTGACAGATGATGACTCCAAGTGGCGCTTTTAAAAACCCTCTCCTTATGACTACCCATATCTTATTAGTCCTTTAATTTAGCAATTCCTATATATCAGGGCTTTACACATAAAATTTTATTTTGCCCCAAATATTAATATTTCAAGATAGAGATCATCACTTTAATTTTACAGTTGAAGAATCTAAGGCTCAGAGAGGTTAAGCAATTTGCCCAAGGGTTACCCAGCTATGCTGAGACCGAGGCAGGATAGGAAACCAGGTGGGTTTTACTTCATATCCTCTTTCTTTCTGCTACCTCCATGCTGTCTCATAGATAACAGAATATTTATTTTAAGATTAAGGAGAATTATTCATTATTTGAAAACAAATTCAAATCTCCCAGTTGTTTGATATCAATTGACTTCCATGATGTAAATTTACTATGAAGCTTAAGTTTCAAGGATTGTTCACTTCTAAAAGTGCCTTCCAAGCCTCTCTGTCTAATTTTTATTCATAATCTTGTATTCTTTGTTCTTAAAATGTTCTCCCCAAATTTAAAGACTTTGATCTTCACAAAAATCTGGATCTGCCCCTGGGCTGTCAGACACATAAACCCAGCATTCCCAAGGAGTAGCAGTTCAGCCTCGCTTGAGCACCTCCAATTAAGAAGCGCTCACAGCCCCAAGGGAATTTGTTTCCTTTCAGACAGTTCTAATTCTTCAGAAATTATTTTTTAATATATTTATCCTTTGACCAATATCTCCCCAGTCCAGAAGTTCTTTTTATGTTGTGCCAACATCTACCTCCTGACCACATCCATTTGCTGATCTTCAGTCCTCAAAACTACAATAAGTCCTCACTTAACGTTGTCAATAGGATCTTGGAAACTAACTTTAAGAGAAAGGACATGTAATGAAGCCTATTTTACCATAGGCTAATGAATACGAACAAGAGTTAAATTCCCACTGTGTATCTCTAGTCACAAAAACATCACCCAATTTCTAGATAAAGACCCAAAACACTTCTAACATGAAACATTGAAATAAATGTGAGTTATATATACTTTAAGATAGGTTAGTGAAAACAAGTCAGATAATTGTTTACTGGGCTTATCCCAGTTCAAGGTGGGGGGCAGCTCAGGGCCAAGGTGGGAACCAGGTGCGGACAGGAGGCCATCCCATCACAGGGCTTGCTCACGCCCACACCCACACTCACTCACTCTGGGACCAGGTAGCCATGGCGGTTCACCTAAACGAGCACGGTTTTGGCTGTGGGAGGAGACCAGAGTAGCTGAAGAAAACCCACACAGACCTCGGGGGAGCAAGCAAATTCTGCACGGACACTGCCCCGGTGGGAATCCAATTTTTTTCTTCATCAACTTTATAAGGAAAGGATCTTGAACAAACTCACGTTATTCAAGGACCTGCTGTACCTAAAGTAAACCCTAATCTCTCTTCCTTGAATTGGCCCAAAAGTATTTGAAGACTGTTACCATACCCTTTCTCAAATCAAGCTCCATGCATACAACCATTCCTCAATTCTTGCCATCCTGGCTCATCTTTTCTTCCAGTTGTTGATGTTCTTCTTAAAAAACAGGCCAGACTTGGCTTGATGGACAGCAAACAAAGCAATCTTGCTGCTATACTTATTGGTTGAAGACTTTGCATTTACTACTATGGAAATTTATCATTGCTATGATATTTGACTTCCTCTTGTAACTTGCCCCATCATGCTGTGCCCTAATTTCGTTTCCTACCCTAGACTTTATAATCCTGAGAAATGCTTCCTTCTTTTCTTTCGGTGGTGTTGTTTATATCCACACGATCTGTCAGGAGCTGGCCAAGGATTTGCCAGGACTTAATAAGAAGGCTCTTGGCATATGAAGACAGCACACCTACACCTGCCCTTGCACATAATACAACTGTGTCTATACCCCTTGGCAGGCATGACCCCCTTCATAAGCACACTCCTAATCCTGATTTTCTCAGACCACTTACTGCATTTGGAAAAAACCTCTGTGGGCAGAGCTCACTGAACAGGATACTCACAATTTTTTTTTTCTTTTTTGTCACATTTGCCATTTGTATCCTTTTCTCCATGGATTTCTCTCAACCGTTTTGCCTTCCAGTGGCGTTTTTTTTTCTCTTTTCAATATCTGTCTGTCTTGTCTAAAATCTCGTCACCTTCTCTGTGATACAGGGAGAGAGAAACTCCCCAAGTCCTGTATCTCATACACTGAGTGAGCACATCACACTCAGGTGACAGGCCCCTTTGGAGGGAAGCCAGTGTATGCCCCAGAGGTTTCAATCTTGCTACTCTCCTTACCACACTCCTCTTGTATCCCAGCCCTTTCTCTCCTCCCATTTTTTTTCTACATTGCCCTGTCTCCCTAACACCTTTTCCTTTTGTTGGACAAAGTCCTCACTCTTTAGAGTGCCAACTTAGTAAACTTCTTTTTTTTTTCTTCTTTTTTATTTTTTAGAGAAGGGGTTTTTCTCTGTCACCCAGGCTGGAATGCAGTGGCCCAATCATAACTCACTGTCGCCTCAAACTCCTGAGTTCAAGCCATCTTCCTGCTGAGTAGCTAGAACTACAAGCACCCACTAGATTGCTCACTACATTTGAGAACTAGGAGAATAGAAAAATTAAGGCTTAATTTTCATGAAAGATGATATAAACACTGAACCAGAAGGAAAGAAATCCAAACAAATTAAGTGTCCACCATAGAGATTACCTTATTTAATCTTCATAATAACTTTATATGGTAGGAATTATTATGAAGATTTTACATACAGATGAGAAACCTCAGAGAGGTTAAGTAACTTGTTTGCCTGCTTCCAAAGCCAGCTAATGTTCACTCTTCTTGACCTCACTCACTTTGCAATGGCTATTAGCCAAGCGGCATGAACTTTACTATTGACGTTTTCAACAAATCTTCACTTTCAGGGCCCTGCAAGGATCTGGGTAGGCACCAAGAGTAGTGGTGTGACAAACCAGAAAGCAATTCTGAACAATTAAAAATAAATGGTGGGTTTCACATCCTTCCCCTCCCCTTTATACTTTACTTTTAAATTTTGAATTCACCTGTAGTTGAACCGGATATTTGTTCCCCTGAGCCTGTTGGGCTAATATACTTAGACTAAGGATTTGGTGTTATTACAAAACAGAGTAGCCTCAGTAGATAACTGCTCCTGATATTAGAAAGAAGAATTAAAACTAAAATCTAAAGAGTAAAGTCCCTGGCATTGGCAGAAATTCTTGCATATCTAGTTTGGAGTTGATTCATTAGTTATTTTAAAGGTGTCGGTGTGAATTTTTTATATGTCCAAGCGATCCTTTTGAGTAATTTGAAACAACAAACTTATAGATTCTTGGGTTTGAAATTAACATTCAATTTATTAAAGTCACAATTTTTTTCTCAAGCTTTTAAGCCCAATTGACAGAACTTATTGGTCAATTTTTAAGTTTGTAAGTATTTAAATAAAATAATAAAATTACTTTTATTGGTGTTTGATTCATGCATCATCAATCTCAAACACAAAAGTTTTAAAAATTAATCCCATATAGGAAATTAATTAATTAAATTTCATTAAAAATTTTAAGCCACATTCCTAAATTAAAGTAATTAATTCTTCCAACCACTTTAAATGCCTGAAATGGCAAAGTCATAGTTAGGGTAAGTGGCATTTATGAAATAGCTATCAATCTTTGGATCTAGGAAAAGCTTTGTTTCTCTGAGAAACTGGTATCTCTTTCTTTTTTTCTTTCTGATAATGAGACTATACAACCAATCATGTTTCTCTACTTTCTCTGGCTGCTAGGAATCCAAGAGTCACATTGAAAACTCAGATAAATCATACACATTGACATAATTTGTGGTCATATTTGTTTTCTCTTTTTCATTGAACCTGATTTTCTATTTTAATCCATATTTTACTATTTTACTATGTACAACTGAAGTCCTTGTGAGAAAAAAAAAGTTATCAATGAAAATAAATAAGGAAATAGAACCTGAATATTATTATTACTATCTGCCTTGGAATCCATAACCATTATTAAAAATCAATGCCCAAAGTTGCCGGGGAGAATGTTTATAACATTGGGGGTGCTCTTTCTGGGATACATACCTGTAGCCACCCCACCCTTCTCAGTAAATTTCATGGTCTATGTTTTAGTTCAGGCCATTCCAAGTATCTTCTAAATTTGATAAAAATAATTTCAGTCATTTTGCTGTGATGGGGTAATTTTATTTTATTTATATAGATCTACTAAAACTTTAAAATTCATTGACTCAATAAATATATATTGAATGCTTACAATGGGCCAGGCATTCTTCTAGGCATTTAGGATTTAGTTGCATATGTCAGGGGGAGTGGAGGGGTTGTGGCGGAGGGGTAAGGGGAAGAGGAGCAGAAAATAATCCACTACTGCTATAGGTGGAGAAAATAATTCTACCTAAATTATACAAAAGGTATCTCATTCCTATGTATATAAACATATTTTAATGAATTATGAAAAGCATTCATTTAGGTTAGTACTATGCCTTCTAAAATAGGGTTCAAAGTACATTACATAGAAAATATGGCAAAAGACAACAGATAATAAATTGGGAAAAATATATCAATAATACAAATGACAAACAAAGGCTTGATATTATAAGACACATTTGGCCCCTAAAAGAGAAATACAAACAATACTATAGAAAACAAAAGAGGAAAGGATATGAACAGGCAGTTTGCTACAGTAGGAAATACACATGGTTAGCAAGCAAATGCAAATATGTTCAACCTTTCTAGCAATCAGGTAAATACACTCATCATTCATCAGATTTACAATAATTTACAAAGTTGGGAATAATCAGTACTAGTGAAATCATAGGGAAATGAGCACTCCCATACTTACTGGGAGACTATGAGAAATAAAATAACTTTTTTGTGCAGTAATCTTACTGCATATATTACAATTATAAATATCCACTTTGTGACAGCAATCCCACTGTTGGAAATCTTTTTACTAAAATAAAAGTACCAACATGAAAGAGCATCTTTGGAAGTACCAGCATAAGTAAGTTTATTATAATTATTTATGGTAGAGTGAAAATGGTAGCTATCAATAAGGATATTTCTATTGAATGAAATTTATTTATACCATAGAATAGTATGTTATGTTAAAATAGTGATTTTGCTTTATATTTTTTTGACCCGGAGATATGGCCATAATGTATTAAGGTAAAAAATGCAAGTTCACATATATATGTTTGTATGTGTGTGCATATGCAATTTTATCTTAAAATCTCATACATACACGTATAGGATTTGTGTAAGCTAGAAAAAAGTGAGAATGGATAAACTATCAGTTAACGTTTGTGAATTCAGTGTTCGGAATAGAGATACATGGAATAGACAGGCTTTTTACTTACATACCTCTGTGTTTGGCTTGTTGCAACTAGTATGTTTTAATAATAATATTAATGATAATGATAAAAATGATAGCTAACATTTAATGAGCATTTACCAGAAACTATTTTAAGAACTTTTAATCTCTTTCAGTTCTAGAAACAATTCCATGAGATGGTAATATTATCTTCTTTCCTGTTTTATTAGTGGAGGAATGAGCCTCAGAGGGGTTAAAATCACTTGCCCAAGGCTACACTTTTAGTAAGAGGCAGACCAGAATATAAATGTAAGTAGTTTGATTCCAGTGCTTATATTCTTTACACAAAAATCCAATGAAAGATTCCTTTATTAATAAAAATAATAATAAATTGAGCATATGGAACTGGCATGCTTTGGAAAGTTACACTTGCAAACACACTGGGCATTTGTGCTCTATATTTTCAAGATGTTTAATCAACAACTTTATGTAGAGTCTTAAGAAAATTAATTCATATATGTCTCAACTTCCACATTTGCCAAATATCTTTTGCTTTATGGCAACAATAATAAGCTACATTATACTCCTTTGCACATATAAATTGACATAAAATATTGAATAGGTATTGTTTATGCTATGTTCCAATAACTGCCAATAGCTATTGTGTTCTAACGTGAATTAATAATAAATGTGATTGGGTCAAAATCATAAACTTTACACATTTAAAAATTGTAAATTAAATCTTTTGAAGTTGTACATGAACATACCATGAAAGAGTTAAGTGCACATGAGGAACAGCAATGCCATGGACTTTGCTGGAGAAACACAGGCAGTCTGAGGGCTTATCTTTATTTGTTATTTGACAGTGTCAGTTTCATGTGATAGTGCCAGTTAAAAAGATTATTCATAACTCTTAAAAGGCCTACATATATACAATCACCTCTTTTATCTGCTTCCTTATAAATGTTCTATATTCAGGTCCCAATTACATTACCCTTAAACTTTCTAAACCTTTCCTGCTTCCTGAAAACAATGTTGATTAAGGAATTTATTTTGTTAATGTAATTTTATACACTACCAGGGATTTATTATGGTAGCAACTATGCATGGTCTCTTAGATGTACTAATGAGGCTACTTGTTCTAAATGAAATAGGTTCACTGAGCCTGTGTCTAATTACTGGTTGGCTACGCTCTCAGTTGGTGCACTTTGGAGCAAAGGTGGATGTTAAACTTTGACCTTTCTCTGGTTTGTGATCTCTCCAAACCTTTTGCTGTCTGCTTTCCAAAGACAAAGTAAAGCAGCTTGATAGTTATTTCAATAAGTAGCTTCCTGAAAGAGACATTCCAAAATGGTCCTTTTATCTTATTCATGTCATGCCTGGGTCTAAATTTCCTCTCACAAAATATTAAATTAAGCAACCTCTGGACCTGCTACTATCATATTCATCCCAAAATATCAAATTGAGCAACCTCTGGAGCTGCTACTATCATATTCATCCAGGTATTCTCAGCACTGTGGGGGATTAAAAGCCCTGGTCTTTGCTCTCTAGGAGCTGGCACTGGGGGAGAAGGAGTTATGGTTTCATGCATGACTTATTGATCAAACGAATGATCAATTGAGAAATGCCAGGTCCTGGGAAGTGAGGACCAGCAGATATTTTTTATCTGAAAGAGACCTGTGAAAAATTTCAACAGCATTTTTCCAAATGAGTTGATTTAGGTGCATAGAGCAATGCACAGGAGACTCGACTGGATTCTAGTTTCTGCAGTGTAATTAGAAATATGAACTTTCTGTCCCACAAAGCAGGATTGGTGGGAGAGGAGAAAAAGCCCACTGGCTACTGCTTATTTAAACTCTTGGGTTGCTACTAGAAATTTTTTTTAACACAGTAGGGGATGAGGATGGAGGAGGGGACGAAGTAGAAAGCACACCGCATGTACGAAGACTATTTTTTCTCGAGGCTTTCTTCAGTTAATACAATTGGTTGACAACCAACTGATACACATTGATAGGATTCTAAAAGCTGTTACTCCCTGGACAAATAACTAGTGTCCAAGTCGCCTCCTTGTCTCCAACATTGTTTCCCTACTCTCTGGAGCTTTCTCCCTACCTACTACAAGGGAAATGAGTGGAAGAGGGGCCCCTAGGATATTGCTTGCACATCATGGTAGTGTTTGACCTAAGTGGTCAGTGACCAATGCTGTTAAATATTTTGGATAAAATGCCAATTTCCTCTGTGTGTGTACATACTGGGTCATGATATAAAATATATTTATTCCTGTGGGTCATCATAAAAAGAAAGTTTGAAAGCCACTGTTCTATGGGCAATAATGAGTGTAGGAAGAAATCTTTTTAGACCAAATTCCTCCTCGAGGGGCGAAGACCACCCTGGCAGTCCTAACGCTAAGAATTTTGTTGAATTTATATCCATACTGTTATAGAAAAAAAATTCATGATACTTGTTCAAGACAGTAAGGAAGACTTTAATTCAAAGAAAGACTATGGAGATAGGTATATGGACCACTGTAATGGGGTCTTGCAGTGGGAAAGATTGGGCTCAGTTACAAATACGAGGACAAGTAGAGATCTGTAGCCAAGGAGTAGGGTGGGTCAGTGGATGAAAAATTACTGAAGGAAATATCCCTGGATAAAGGCGGGGTGGGTCGGGAGAATTCTGACTAAACCAATTTGACAGTATTATTGCTGAAGGCAGGCCAGGGTTATAAGGAATTTGATCAGATATCATGAATGGTCAGACACTAGGGTGAGGGATTTTTGCCAAACTGACCCAACAGGATTCTTGCTAAAACTGGACTAATGGGCAAAGCCACTGGACTAAAGACAGAGCCCAAGGTGAGGACCTACCTAGAAAGAAGACTCAAGTTTGGACAAAGGAGAGAGTCAAAAATGACCTCTATAGCAAAACTGGCTTTCTACTTACAGTGGTGACATAAGCTTTTCTTCTTAAATTAATTATGTTAGAAATAAAAGCAGCGGGGCACGGTGGCTCACACCTGTAATCCTAGCTCTCTGGGAGGCCGAGGTGGGCGGATTGTTTGACCTCAGGAGTTCGAAACCAGCCTGAACAAGAGCGAGACCCCATCTCTACTAAAATTAGAAAGAAATTAATTGGACAACTAAAAAATATGTATATATAGAAAAAATTAGCCGGGCATGGTGGTGCATGCCTGTAGTCCCAGCTACTCGGGAGGCTGAGGCAGGAGGATCGCTTGAGCCCAGGAGTTTGAGTTTGCTGTGAGCTAGGATGATGCCACGGCACTCTAGCCCGGGCAACACAGTGAGACTCCATGTCAAAAAAAAAAAAAATCTTTATGTATATGAGCAAATATCTTAGAATACCAATGCTGAGGAGAAGTGCTTGCTTACCCAGAGACCTGCCGAAATCCGGACCCTACAGAGTCCTCGCTAGGGAAGGAATAAAGGCATCTCATTTACACTCTTCCCTATTCCTGCCGTGAACAAAATTGAGTGGAGTCAACCACGCTCGGAGTTCTCTCCATTGACGAGCCCTGTAGTAGCCGCTTCCCACCTATAGGTGGCAGACGTTCCCGGCGTCGGGGGGCGGGCCGCCCGAGCACGCCTCTCCGTAGCCCCGTGGTATCTCTCGGCTTCCGTTGAGCACCGAGCAAGATGGCAGCCTCCGAGACGGTTAGGCTACGGCTTCAATTTGATTACCCGCCGCCAGCCACCCCGCACTGCACGGTCTTCTGGCTTCTGGTCGACTTGAACAGATGCCGAGTTGTCACGGATCTCATTAGTCTTATCCGCCAGCGCTTCGGCTTCAGCTCCGGGGCCATCCTAGGCCTCTACCTGGAGGGGGGGCTCTTGCCCCCCGCCGAGAGCGCGCGCCTGGTGAGAGACAACGATTGCCTCAGGTGCGCGCGGTGCGGGCAGGGGGCGGCGGGGCGACCGGGCAGTGGGCCGGGGACGCGCCCGCGCACGCCCGGGGCGCCTCGGTCAGCTAGACCGCGTTGGGGAGGAGGCGCGGCATGGGGAGGACAGGGGAGCGACTGTAAAATGCGCTTTCGTGAACCCCGGAGATCCGGATTGGTCTAGTCAAGTGCCGGGCTCAAGGATCTGTGTTTGAACGAGCGTCCTTCCCCGGGATGCTTCTAATCACAGGTGGCCCAAACTTGAACAAACTGATGGGTACAGGCGGGGCCCGTGTTTCTTCCAGCCGTGTTTTAGCAAATCTTCACTTAGCTAGGCACGGTGTTACTGTGTTCCATGCATGGTGCAGATGTGTGGAGACCTGGCCTTCCCCTTGGCGGCTTTCGGGGTCAGGGTGTAGGGGATCCAGGCTGACAGAGCGGAATGTTTCCACATAACGTGTGCGTCGTCCAACCTCAGTTCTCTTGCGCCCGGTATCCCCTGAGACTTCTGGTGGGTATCGTTCTGTGTCTCACCTGGGTGTTTTGGGGTTCACTCAAATAGCTGTTTGGGTCCTTTTGGGCTGTGAATTGGGAAACACAAAATAATTTTAAATATGCTTTGGGAAATTAAAAAAAGCGATACTGAGGTAAGTATCCAGGAGCAATTGTATTAATAGTATGAATTACCGATATGTTAGTTGTCTCAGTAAGACGGTGAGGTGTGATCATTCCAGTTCAGATACATATTGGGGCTTTCTTTTTTTTTTTTCCTTAAGCTTCAGCTACAGTGAATTAATTCCAGAGTTGTGCTACTTTCCTTTGCTTGCCCTTAGTTGTTGAATATTCCTTTCCCCAAAGCATGTCAGATTCATGAAATTTTGGTTTGAAACAATGACTACATCTTTGAGTCTCTCTCCCAAATCAGAAAAAGTATAATTTATTAATAATGTTGTACTCTTTCAAATGACAACTTGAAATAATCCGAATTTCAAAAAGGTCTTTTTCCTTTTTATTGACTGTGAAATAGATCTCTATTCTCTCTGCAATTTAGGGATTATTTAAATATTTCAATTGTAAGGACTGTATCCCCTCCTATTAAGTTTACTTTCTGCACTGTCCCCTGCCTAATGAATTAAAAACTTGCTGCTAGCTAACCACAGTTATACTTCAATGAATAAATCATTTGGGGATTACATTCTTTTTTTTTTTTTAATTTTAACTTCTCTTAGTGTCATTCCCAAGGAATTACACTCTTTCTAATGAAGTTAACAATGTCAAAAACAAATGAAAACTGCTGTAATAATTACAGCACAATGACAGGTAACTTCGTCCTAAATGCTTCACATGCACATTACATATGGCAAGAAATACCTCTGCAGTTGGCTTCCATGGTAAATGGGGCAGACCTTAGGTAAAACTGAATTTGGAAAAGTTTTCTTTTTGTTGTTTAATGCCCATAATCATTCCAGCTTTCCTTGACAAATTCACTTTTCTTCTGAGCTACAGAAGAAAACGTAGTCTCTGTTCCCAAAGATACATAATGTTGTTGGAGTAGACCAAAATAACTAGTTTCATGCTTTTGTATATTCTGTGATGGTATGAGTTTTTTTATTGACTGATGGTAGTGACAGTTTGCAGAATCGTCTCAGTATGTAACTATGTCCTGTAGACATGCTTGTGAATTGCTCATTCTAGCTTTCTCTCTTGTTCTTTTGACAGAGTTAAATTAGAAGAGAGAGGAGTTGCTGAGAATTCTATAGTAGTTAGTAATGGTGACAGTACTGATTTATCAGCTAGAAAAGCAAAGAAGCGGGCATTTAAGTTAGAGGAGGATGAAGAAATTGAACTAGGTTACAAATATTCAAAGAAGCATTGGAAGAGGCAAGAGAACAATAGCAATAATGAGAAGGCCTTGGATCTGGAGCCAAAAGCTATCACAGATCAGACTGTGAGGAAAAAGAATAAGAGAAAAAACAAAGCAACATGTGG
>CAUYSK010031127.1:0-44717 GCA_963575035.1 Avahi laniger
AGTCACCTTTGGGGGAAGGAAGTATGGACAATGACGGAGAAAAGACATGAAGGGATGGTTCTGGGGTGTTAATTTTCTATTTCATGATCCAGATAGTAGTCACATGGGCTTGTACATTTAATAAAAATTCATTGAGCTGAAAAAAAAAAAAATGTAGAGAAACAGTGAGGGTCAGGAAAGGCATCATTGAAATGGTGACAGTTCAGCTGAGTATTAAAGAAATCAATAGAATGTTTTTCAGACACGCAGGTGATAAGAGAAGATATTACAGGCAGCAAGAAAAGTATGCCAGAAACATAGATTGAGATAACCAAACTAATTTGGGGAACAGTGGGCAACCTGTCCAGGTGGACAGGTGGAGCTAGGGGAGACGGTTAGGAAAGGTAACTAGAAGGGTGGATTAAGACCAAATCATGAATGTCCTTTACTAATTCATAAATGAGTATTTACTGGGTACTTACTATGTGCTAGAAATCATCCTAATTAATGTGGACATGGTAGACAAGATCCTTGCTCTAGATGCTGGTATATGCCAGGCTGAGGAGTTTGGACCTTAGTCTTAAGGCAGCAGAGTTAAGCAGGGAGAGCGACACAAGCAGATTTAGAAACGTAACTCTTTTTTTTTTTTGAGACAGAGTCTGGCTCTGTTGCCCTGGCTAGAGTGCCGTGGCATCAGCCTAGCTCACAGCAACCTCAAACTCCTGGGCTCAAAGCGATCCTCCTGCCTCAGCCTCCCGAGTAGCTGGGACTACAGGCATGCGCCACCATGCCAGGCTAATTTTTTCTCTATATATTTTTTTAGTTGTCCAGATAATTTCTTTGTACTTTTAGTAGAGACGGGGTCTCACTCTTGCTCAGGCTGGTCTCGAACTCCTGACTTTGAGCGATCCACCCGCCTCGGCCTCCCAGAGTGCTAGGATTACAGGCATGAGCCACCGCGCCCGGCCAGAAAGGTAACTCTTTTGACAGTGTAAACAATGGATTGAAACAGGAGAAACTGGACAGAGTAAGACGGGGCAGAAGACTACTGCAATAGACCACACGAGTCCTGTTTCTGTTCTCTTCCATGAAGTATTATGGTCTTCTCATACATGGGTGTTCATCGGGAATTTGTAGAGAATTTTCATTCCAAAATATCATTATTACTTGACTGAGTTTTCACAGTATGTGAGTTTGTTCTCAAGCCTTAACAAATTCCTACACCAAGAATATATTTTTGTTGGATCCAATGTCATGTTGCACCACTAGCAACTCCTAGTCATCCTGACTCATTTCCTGAACTTTCAGTTGCTTTGAGGGAACTTCATTTTGTCTAAGAGTTGAGACAGCACCAGACTCAAGCCACCTATAAAGCCTCAGTGAATTCTATAATAAATTTCAAGAGGACTTCCAAAGGAATAGATGAGCCAAGACACCTGGAATCTCAAAAAAAAAAAAAAAAAGAACTAGACTAAACTAGTTTTCTTGTTCCAACCCATCTTTCCCATGATAATTAGGACCTCCACAATGCATGATCTTCCAAACTCTACTACCCATTTCATATATATCTCAGACTCCAAAGAATTGCCCAAAGCTCTGGAATTTATGTGAGAGGTTCTAAGAAATTCATTCTTTTTTACGCAGGACGTCACACATTTACATCCATGCTTTCATTTGTTCCCTGTAATGACCCAAGGAACAAGGCAAATTAGACATAATCAGAACCGTTTTAAAGATTCAGAAACTAAAAGCAAGAGAGATGAAGACTTTGACCCAAAGGTACATTCTAGTAAGTAGCACAATCAGAGCAAGAATCCAGAGCTTTCGATTCCTGGACCATGTTCTTTGCTTTACCTCTGCACTGTGTCCTCAGCCATTGGTCATTCTCTCTCTCCAGTGGCGCCAACGCAGCTGTTTAATAGCTCCGTGCTCTCTTAAAAGTTAACAAGTAACCTCTTCTGTGTTAACCTGGCCTTCCTGAAGCAATCACTCTTGTTTTTTACAGCTCACACAAAGCCACCATGTTAACCCCAAATAAAATCTATTCTTCTCTTTAGTGATTCCCTTCCTCCTCCTCTCGAACCTCCTCAGAGCTCCAGAGAAGTTGAACCCTAGTCAACCCACATTGACCCTAGTAGGATTCAGGCTATTTTTGGATCAATAGTGACATACTCAGGCAGCAAAGAGAGCCAGTGAGACGCCAAACTCAGCGTTCACCCTGGAAATGAACAAAAATGGGAAGCAAGCTGGCCAGTTCTGTGTCCCTTCAGATTTGTAATAAATTGTCTGGGAGAACTTGGTGAATCAGCGATGACTCCAAGCCAGGAATGCTTTGCCTCAGCCAATCCTGGAACTTACTCTGCTAAACCTAGGCCACCTGAGGTTTTTCAAAAATATTACTTTCACATGAAGTCCACATCACTCAGCCACTGCTGCCAAGAACAAGGCCTAGAGAGCACATTGGCAAGCTTGGTGCTGGCTCCGCTGCACAGTCACATGAAGTGAGAGGAAGGATGTGAAAGAGGGAAACGCTCCTAAGTAGGAGTCAGAAATGCTAGATTCCTTACCACTTAGGAGCCATGTGACATTGAGAAAGTGCTAGAAAGATCTGACAGCCCGAGCTATGGACTGTGCAGCCTTTGCTGTCAGTCCCTTTGGGAACTGACTCAGCTTCGGCCACAGAGAACCCCTCGCTTAAAATCTTACCCTTCCAGGGGCCGCCCACATCCAATATCTGACCCAGATAAAAAGGATTGGAAATTATGGTCCATGCGAGACATCTCTGCCAGGTCTTTTCAGCTCCAGAGCTCCCTGCGGAGTCAGATGAGGCTGCCAGGATGGGCTTACATCACGGCTGGACTCCTCCCCCTGCCAGTCTGCTTCTGCCCCCTCTCTTCCAAGGTCTGACCCCATGGGAACCCCCTAATGCACGTCCTAAATAAGGAACAGTATCTCAGAGTGTGCATCCTGGAGAACCCAACAGACCGCAGCGATAAATAAATGCCGCTGACACTGTTAGTGAACTTCAGCAAACTGGCACCTCAAACAAGAACGCTTTGAAAATAAAGGTTTTTTATTTAGTTTTAAAAATCTTCTCAAACCATGCAAAGTTACACTAGTGTTGGAGGCTTAGATGAGATCTCTGCTAAGCTTCTGAAGGACAAAACACACCAATAACATATAATAAAAAGAAAATTCAGCCTTCTGCTTCCATTTCTTCACGACTAAATAGAAGCAAAACTCAGATGCAATCACGGAATCAGAGGATTTTTTCCTCTCCCTCAGCCCCTCATCTTTCTCTACAATCCCGTCGGATGTGGTCCCACACACCTACAGTGCCTAACGCCTTCCTGCTCTCTAACTCCCTCTTTCAATCAATGGGGAAAAAAATGATGCAAAAGGCTGTCACTGTCTCAGACATATCATTGAAATTACATTTGTTAGTTGACTGTTACAGTGGGCTCTGTGATGGGTACCCAGACCCCTCTCAGGACAGAAAGGTTTATTCTCCAGCTGCTAGAAGTGCAGCTGACAGATAGCCCTCGAGCCCTCTCCTGGAATTACCTTCAGCTGAAGATAGCTGCACCACTCATCAACACAGCCCCATAGAATGACGGGTCAGTACATGAGGTTCATAATGGTCCCCTCATCCCAATTCAGGACAACTTTGAAGGGCCATCCCTACTTCTGAGCCTCCGAGGAGTTGGGTGAGGCTACAAGGAGACTAAATCACAGCCTAACTTCTCCTTCTGCCCAATCCTTCTTCCTATGCTTCCACAAAAATGTTGGCCCCAAAAGTACTCCCCAGGAAGTTTCTTACATGCTAATCTCTGTCCCAGAGTCTGTGTCAGTTGGCACCAGTAGTCTTATGAAAAAGAACATGCTAAGATGAGATATCAGTGTTTGAATACTCTCTAGTTGGCGAACAATGAAGACCTCATCACTGGTGGTGGATTCGAGATACTTCCAGGTCCTCCACACACCCTTCCCTCAGCTACCCAACATATACCAAAACGTAGTGAATAGAACATGTATGAAACCGATTCTAAGAAAGCTAGATCAAAGTGGACACTATAATTGTTACTTTCACCAGTGTTGAAGTAGGATGATATAACAGTGGAAAGAAATGTATCAGGACTTTGAGAATTTGAAGGAAACAGAAATTCTAAGGAAAATAGAATTAGATGGAAGCTTCTAGGAACAATTGATGCTCTGGAGAAACAGAAATGAAAAGCTGATGTTATAAATCATCAATCGAAAGCTAAGTGTATGGAGAATTGGTATTCAATGGGCATAAAGTTTGAGATATGCAAGATGATTATGTTCTAGCCATCTACTGTACAACATTGTGCTTATAATTAACAATACTATATTGTTCACTTAAAAGTTTGTTAAGAAGGTAGATCTTGGCCGGGCATGTTGGCTCATGCCTGTAATCCTAGCACTTTGGTAGGCTTACACAGGAGGATTACTTGAGGCCAGGAGTTCAAGACCAGCCTGAGCAACATAGTGAGACCCCCATCTCTACAAACAATAGAAAAATTAGCTGGGTGTGGTTACATGCACCTGTAGTCCCAGATACTTGGAAGGCTGAGGCAGGAGGATCACCTGAGCCCTGGAATTTGAGGTTGAAGTGAGCTATGATGATGATGCCACTCTAGCCCAAGCAACAGAGTGAGACTCTATCTCCAAAAAAAATAAAAATAAAGAAGGCAGATCTCATGTTAAGTGTTCTTACCACAGTTTTTTATTTTTTTTTATTTTTTTTTAATTTCAGCATATTCTGGGGATACAGATGTTTAGGTTATGTATGTTGCCCTTGCCCCCCCCACCACCCCAAGTCCGCGTTTCAAGTGTGTCCATCCCTCAGATGGTACACATTGCACTCTTTGTTACCACAGTTTTTAAAAAAAAAAAATCCATGGAGAGAAAAAAAGCTAAGTGTGAAATAAAGTTAGAGGACTTACATTTCCCAATTTCAAAATCTACTACAAAGATAAAGTAATCAAGACAATGTAGTACTGGCATAAAGATATACATATACACCAATGAGGTCCAGAAATAAACCCATACATTTCTAGCCAATTATTTTTTGTCATTGGTGCCAAATCAATTCAATAGAGAAAGAAGAATCTCTTAAACAAGTGGTTATTGGGACAATTGGATAGCCACATACACAAGAATAAAATTGAATGCTTACCTCACACTGTATATAAAAATTAACTTAAAATGGATCAAATACTTAAATTTCAGAGCTTAAAAATCTAAAACTCTTAGAAGAAAACATAGAAGTAAATCTTCGTGGCCTTGGATTTGACAATGGTTTCTTAAATATAAAGCCAAAAGCAACAAAAGAAAAATAGCTAAATTAAACATTGCTAAAATTAAAAACTTTTGTGCATCAAAGTACATTATCAATAGAGTGAAAAGACAACACACAGATTGAGAGAATATGTTTGTAAATCACATATCTGCCTTAATATCAAAGAATACCTATAATTCAATAAAAAGACAAAAAATCCAAATAAAATATGGATAAAGAATTTGAACAGACATTTCTCCAAAGAAAATATACAAATGGACAATAAGTACATGTTATTCATCATTAACCACTAGGGAAGTGCAAATCAAAACCACACTGTAATACCACTTCAATACCACTTCACACCCACGAGGATGATTACGGTCAAAAAACAGACTATAACAAGTGTTGTCCATGATGTAGAGAAACTGGAACTGTCTTAATACACTGTTAGAAATGTAGGATCATGCATCTGTTTTGGAAAACAGTCTGGAAATTCCAAACAAAGTCAAACATAGAGTTACCATATGATCCAGCACTTCCACTCTTAGGTATACATCCAAGAGAACTGAAAATGTATGTTCATCAAAAAAAACGTGTACATCAGTGTTCATAGCAGCATTCATTATTCATAATAGCCAAATATGGAAACAACTGAAATATCCATCAAGTGATGAATGGGTAAATAAAATGTGGTAAAGCCATAAAGTGGAATATTATTCAATCATAGAAAGGAATGAAGTGCTGATACATGCTTCATCGATGAACCCTGAAAACATTATCCTGAGTGAAAGAAGCCAGACATAAAAGGCCACATGTTGTGTGAAAACATTTTTATAAAATGTCCAGAACAGGCAAATCCATAGAGACACAATGTAGATTAGTTTTTTCTGGTACAGGAAGGAGGAAATGAGTGATTGATAATGAGCTCAGGGTTTCTCTCTGGAGTGATGGCAATGTTTAGGAATAGTAGTGATGTTTGTACAACTTTGTGAATATGCTAAAAACCACAGAATTGTACACGTTAAAGGGTGAATTTTATGATATGTGAATTAGACTCCATTTTTTTAAATCTATGGTTTAGGGAGAAAAATAAACACCTAAGTATGAAAGCCAGAGAGTATCCTTGGCAGCACATAAAGAGAATCCTATCTCCTGCAACTGGAGGGCAGAGAAAGCTGAGGAACAGGCCCAATGCTTAACAAATTCCAAAGAAGGTTAAATCTCAACCTAGAAAAATCTGCTATGCTATGATCAAGACTATCATTGGCAAAAATGGGACTCTAAGATACGGGGTGGGAGTCATCTACGATGATGTATTATAAATCTGGAATCCCCAGATTCCTCTGAGTTCTCCAAGCCTGCAGAAGGGGTCCACTCCTCCCTGTTGAGGACAAATACTTCTTCCTTGCTCAAAGACAATGTGGAGGCCACTTCCTAAGAGAAAGCAAGTGCCCCCACTTCAAGATCTCTTCCCACTTTCCCTCAATATACCATCAATCACCAGGGTTAAGTCACACTACTCATCCAGGAAAGAGGTGGGCCTGCTAAAGGAGAAAAGAGACTATATCCCAAAAGAACTGCAAGACTTAGCCTACATGTACTGACGGTAGCCAGCAGAATAAATATGGGAATCAGTGGAGGTAGGTCAGAACCCAGGGAAGAGTTTATCAATATTGATATGCTTGCTTTAGGATATAGGGGTTAGTTCAAGTGCCCTTGGACGTGGTGTTAATATGCTGCTAGCATGGCTCTCAGGGCTTACAGAAAGTGATGGCCCACACTTAGTGAAGCAAATTTCTCAGAACTCCCATGGTGGAGAGTGGAAGAAGGGGCACATGGCTCCTACGATGCTAGAGTAGATAAACTGTAGGGCAGACAACCCACCAGATAACTATTCTCTATGGAAGGACCCAAGCATAACTTCATTTGCCAAAGGAATAAAAAACATGTGCTGGGTTCACTGGTAGCAGTAGGAAGGATATAGTTCCAAAATTATAAAAGCCAGATGGCACTGCTTATCCATCAGAGATAAGTTAGGTAATTGTCATAATTAGTGGCAAACTAGGTGCATACAGAGTTATGAAGATAGTTAATAAAACATGCATACCTCAGAGCAAAGTAGATAAGATGCCAACGAAGGCATTGTTTAATCTGTAGAACCAAAAAATATAAATAAATAAAATGGGAGATCAGGGCACTGAGGGCAGCCATCCCAATAAAAAGGTGCAATCTCTTGCCCTATTTTCAGCTTCCCCTGCCCTGAAGTAGAGGTTGGGTTTTCAGAAAGAAGGACCCTGAAACATCATGGCAAATGTAAATGGTTAATGGTTCTCCTAGTCTTTCCACAAAGGGGCTTTAGGCATTCTCTTGGGCAACAATATGTTGAGGAAAAGGAAGTGCCGAAACATTTGAGGACTGCAGGATACGATGTCTGAGAAGACACTGGTACCCAGGGAATCATGGCATTGTCATTGCCCTCTGTTTGAGGATGGCAATGAGCCTTGGGCCATTCCATTCTGCTGGATGCATGAACCCACACAGTGGTCATTTCCCTGGTCCCCAAATATATCAATATAAATATACTTGGTAGTTGGCAGAAGCCCAACATTGGCTCTTTGGCCTAAGGAGTAAGCACCATCGTAGCTGGAGGAATGACCAAGTGAAAGTCTCTGCAACTGCCCTGCCCACCCTCTTGCCAGGGTAGAAAGTTAAAACACTATCATATCCCTGAAAGAATGGCAGAGATTAGCGCCTTTTTAAAGACTTGCAGGGGTGATGGTCCCCATCATATCTTCATTTAATTCACGGTCTAGTGCCTGCAAATGCCAGAGAGATCCGGAAGGTTGACAAACTCAATCACATAGTAGCCTGATTGCCACTGTTATGTCAGTATGACACCTGCCATCGATGTGATGAATGTATTATTGTATTATTTTCCATCCCTTTCTGAAAGGAGAATCAAAACTTTTCATTCACTCAGAATGAACAACAGTATACATTTACCATCTTATCCCAGAGTTGGATGGAAATGGTACTTCTGGGATTGGGAGCAAGCAGGACCTGTAGAACATGACTTGTGTCCCAGGTCCCCCATCATCCACCACTGTTTTCTGGAGCTTCAATGTACCCTGTCCATAGATGGATTGTCCGCTGTGACAACTTACGGAGCTTGGTTCACAGATGGTTGGTTCACTAAGTGAGAGCAAGTGAAAAATAGAAGACATTTGCGTAACAAGGTGATCTTAAAAGTTAGAGGTAGAAAGAAATCTTACTAATGGGCAGAGCTTCAGGCAGTGTGCCTGGTCATACACTTTGTGTGGAAAGAGTCGTGGGTGATAGCAAATGGCTTGGCCAGTTGGTAAACTGTTTGATGGCAGAAAAACTGAAGGATCAGCAACTGGGAGCTCAGGGGAAAAGGCGTGTGGATATACTTACGGGAATGGGCATGAAGTGTGAACGTCTTTGCATTCTGTTTATGTCCTCCAGAAAGCATCCAACATAGAAGAGACAATTCAACAACCAAATCGAATCAGTCACCCAGCTGGTATGAGCCAGTGTCTGCCACAGGCCAACCCAGTGATGAATTATGGGAGTATCAATGAAGTAGCTATAATGAAAAGAACCATGAAGGCCCCAAAAGGATGTCTCCCACTCACCAAGGCAGACCTACATTCTACACTGCAGAATGTGCCACCTTCCGCCAATACTGAACTCCATTCCTCAAAGAAATCAACCAGGCATTCGTCTCGACTGGAACAGACACATAATATGAATATGAGTTTGACTTCTGTGCCTACAGGGCAACAGCAAGTACTACCATATGAGGGTTTTCAATTTATTTGATCCCCCAACACATAACTCACAGCAGACCAAGAGTCCCTCTCTACAGCAAAAGAAGTGTGGCAACGGGACCCTGCATACCACTGCAAGCCACTGCACCCAGAAGCTGCCAGCCTAACAGAGCAACCAACAAGGCTGTTACCGTCACAGCTGAGCTGCCATTTCAGACACAATCCCCCGAAAGGAGAGGGCACCATCTGTGAGGACACGTGGTACACTCCAAATCCATCTCCATACAGGGGTCTGGAACCAAGGGGTTCAAGCAGCAGTTGCTCCACTTATCCTCCTTTCCAGTAACCCACTTGTAGAATCTGCACTTCCCATCCTCGCAACTCTGGTTTCTGCAAGTCTTGTGGTTCCTGGCTCCCAAAGGAGACCCAGCCATTTTCATGCTACGGTTGATACTCAGGCACTTAAGGGTCTTTGTGCCAAGGATGCAGAGTGCAAGAAGAGCAATCAACATCCTGTCAAGAATAAGTGATTCTGATCATCAGGAGGTGATGGGGTAGGAAGGAGTATATCTGGCAGACAGGTGATCCGTTTGGACATCTCTGAGTGTATTCTTCTGCCCAAATTTGAAGGTAAATTCACGAGTGCAGCAGCCATAGCCTGAAAGGGGCACAGTGACCAGGGGATCAGATAGCTCAGAGGTGAGGGTCTGAGTACCCCAAAAGATACAGCATCAGGGCCAGAAAACATGCCACTCAAGCCCACTCTGTCAAAGGGACCACAGTTCATCTCTAACTGTCCTTTTATAAGCATCCCCCACGAAAAGGAGCCCGACACAATCACAGAGGACCTGTTCCCAGAAGTTATATGAAAAAGTGGATTTGGGCAGCAGAAGGGGTGGACTGAAGTGGTTGGTGCAATGCGGAGCCCAGTCCCCTCAGGAGGGAAGACTTGTTTTTTCTGCTGCAGAAGTTTTGCCTTTCTAGAAATTGCCCTCAGTTAAGGAGAGCCTCCTAGCCAGGGGCCGTCTGCATCAATGACAGATCAACAGGGCTTTATAACAGCCTGGCCCCTCACCTCAATGCAGGACAACTCTGCAGGGCGCCAGGGCACCCACGCTAAGCAGTGGTCTTTGTTGAGATTGCATCACAACCTAATAGCTCTTTGTGCTCAATCCTGCCTCCTTCTCTTCCTCCACAATTGTTGATCTTGAAAGCAATCCCCAAAAACTTCCTGCTTGCAAATTTCTGTCTCGGAGTTTTGCTCTCTGGGAGACTTGACCTGCAATGTTTATAATTATACTACAATAAAAATAAATTTCAGATGACACCACATTTCAGCTCATCTCTTAATTCTGCTAAATTATGTTTTAATCATCTCTGATTAACTTATTATCAAATACGCCCAAAGAAGATTAGAGAACATTTCCTACATTTTTCCAGGCTCCAAAAGCCTACCCAGACTATCTTTAGTCTCAATAAATGACCTCACTTCACAGAAATCAAGGCTAAACATTATTTCCCTTAACCTCCTTCCTCCCACTCCTAAATTTCTTCGTTTGCTGACACATACTTTTCTCCTTTCTTCCTTTCTCAGATAATAAAGTGTCTCTTCCCATACCAAAGTGAATTCATACTACTTAGTTCTCTACCCTATGGTTTCCTGACTTCTCCAAAACAATTTTTCATCAAAATTTTTAATCTTTCCATCTGAAAGTTTCCTTCCTTTTAGTTTATTAATATCTAAAACATTATTTCATCAAAATCTTTAATCTCTCCATACCAAAGCTTCCTTTTAGTCTATAAATACCATTGCCTATTAAAAAACAAAAACAAAACCTTGAGGTCTATTTTCTTCCTTAACATGCATCTGTTTCTCTCCTAGGCTTTCCCGCTAACCAAGGAAGAGAAATCTGTAACCACCGTATCTACTTCGTTTGGGGACCATCCCTCAATAAACTACAGTCTGGATTCTGTCCATAGTTCTCTGCTGAAACACCTCTCTGAGTAACTTCCTGACAGTCAAATCCAATGGCTTTTCCTTAGTCCTTTTCTTTCTCAACCGCTCTATGGTATTTGACATCATTTGGCCTTGTTTTATTCTTAAAACTCTTTCCTCATTACATTTTCCAAGAAGCTGTACTGCCCAAGCTCTTTACCAAGCTCTTTAACCTCGTTTTCTCAGTTTCTACACACCCATTATAGGTGCTCCCAAAGTTCTGTTCTTGAGTCTTTCCTCTTCCGACTATAATCTTCCTCTCTTTTAGTGATTCCATTTTTCCTCTTCTTGACCTCAAATGAAATCACCAATTTGACATTTTCTCTTTAGCTCTAAACCACATTTTTACCATGAAGTAATATGTTAATTATTGATTTCAAATATTAATAACTATAATTTATTATGATGTGAATGTTTCTATTCCCAGGAACTAAGCATTTATTCTAAATGTGTGTTGAATATTCTCAATATCTTTTCAGGATTTAATGAGATAATAATATACACTTTATCCTTTGACATATTGTACTATAATGTTAGGCTCCCTGAGAGTCAATTATTTTTATGTGCCTAAAATAAATTCTGCTTTAAGATGTATTATTTTATTGATTTACTTATTTTTTTTATTTTTATTTTTCTAGAGACAGGATCTCACTCTGTTGCCCAGGCTGGATTCGAACTCCTGGGCTCAAGCAATCCTCCCACCTCAGCCTCCTGAGCAGCTGGGACTACAGGTGCATGCCATCACACCTGGCTTAGTGTCGTATTTTTTTAACACACTATTTGATAAAATTTTGTTCAAGATTTCAAAATCAATATGCATAAGTGAAAATGACTCATAAATTTCATCGGAACTGTCTTTGCTGGGCTTTGTATTAGGGTTATTCTTTTCCTATACTCTGGAAAATTTTATAGAACATGAAAAGTGTCTGTTTCATAACAGTTCCAAGTACTCACCATAACGTCTTCTGAGTCTAGAACTCATTTTTTAAGATAGTTCTTTAAAACATTACATTTCTTCCATGATTTCTTATCTATTTAGATTTTTTTATTCCTTCCATATCCATTTTAGATAGATAAAAATGCAGAAACATTTTTCTAAATACATGAGTGAGCTGGCAGAACAAAAAACAGAAATCTTAAGAGACCAAAATTTGCAATTTACGTGAAAGTGGGAATCAACTGGATTGATCCCTGGTGGCCACGAAATTGTGTTTTAACGGAATTCACACACAGGAGAAAGAGGACAGAGACTGGATTCTTTACAGAGTGGAGACGATTTTTAGTGAAAGGAAAGCAAATACATAGGTCAAACGAAATCAAATAATGCTGTTTGTTAAACTGGTAGTGAAAAACAGTCAGCTTTTGCCTGTTCTCTACTCACCTTGATTTTCTTTCTCCAGAGACAACCACTTTTAACTCTTAGCTGTTTGATATCGTGTTTTCTTTTTTAAAAAATATATTTATTCTGCTTTTTTGGACTTTTCTATATTAGGTCTGATTGACCCTCCATCATTCCACACACATTTCTCTCTTCTCTCTCATCCTCCCAGTGTTATATAATCATTTCTCGTTAAATCAGTATTCAGTATTTACATAATTATGGCTCACTTACATGACAAGTATTATTTACAGTTAAGATATGCAGTATAGTTTTTTTTTGTTGTTTTTTTTTTTGAGACAGAGTCTCACTGTGTTGCCTGGGCTAGAGTGCCGTGGCGTCAGCCTCGCTCACAGCAACCTCAGACTCCTGGGCTCAAGCGATCCTCCTGCCTCAGCCTCCTGAGTAGCTGGGACTACAGGCATGCGCCACCATGCCCGGCTAATTTTTTCTATATATTTTTAGTTGTCTAATTAATTTCTTTCTAATTTTAGTAGAGATGGGGTCTCGCTCTTGCTCAGGCTGGTCTCGAACTCCTGAACTCAAACAATCCACCCGCCTCGGCCTCCCAGAGAGCTAGGATTATAGGCGTGAGCCACCGCGCCCGGCCTGCAGTGTAGTTTTTGAGTTTTTATTTTTTTCCTAGGGTTCATAATTAACTCAGTTTTTTTCAAAATTTTGAAAAATCCACAGGTCACTAATTCATCTCTAGGTTCTCTGAAAAATGAAAAATCTCTAGTCCATAATCAAATATACCGGTTACTCTACCAGTTTTTATTTTTGAGACATCACATCTAAACTCTCCACCTTTAGGCATTTCCTGGTGACTTCATGCTGTCCTCCTACCCCTTCGCTCTCTATCACAGTTATACCACTATTTTAGAAACTCTATGGCTACCCTGTAAGTAGTAAAATGCCTTTTCCCTCTCAACAACAGTCTGTATCTCGAAATTTCCCACTTTATACGAACACTACAACCACTCAGTTTACCTCCCTTTCTTTTCTTCAACATTCCTGCTTGTATTCCCAACTGTGTTTTTAAAACTCAGCTGATAACATTTGCATTCTACTTTGTAATGAAATAGATAGTCTTCTTTCTTTTCTTTTCTTCTTTTCTTCTTATAGTTTTGCCTTTCACATCTACTCCGTAATCCATATGGAATTGATTTTTTGTGCGGTGTAAAATAAGAATTGAATTTCATTTTTCACACATCTCTTCATTTCTAGAGAATAAAGCCCAAAATTGTTAGCATAACATTTGAGGCGCTTCATGATCAAGATCCACTTTCTTTCCTGTTATCTCTGATTGCCACCCTGTGAAGCCTGGGATCAACTATACCAAACTACTGGAATTCTTGAGAATGTGAAATTATTAGAAGGTAAATCTATATTTGTAGATAATATAACTGTACACCTAGAAAATCCCCCAGAAATTATTTGAAAAGCATAAAATTAATAAACATTTAGAACAATCATTAAAATATTTGCATCCAATAAAATGTGAAGATACCAAATTATGTGAGATATGTTTATAATATTAACTGATAAAAATGGAATTCTAAATTATACCTACCATATGGTTTAGTCTAAGTTTTAAAAAAAAGAATTTCAATATGGAATAAATGTTAAACAAATATACTAAAATGTGAACATTAATGGTCATTGTGTTTAGGAGGAAAAATTTTTCCATATTTCCCAGGTTTTATTTTATACGTATGTTAGTTTCATAATAAAAAATATTAGATAAAAACATTTAATATTTGCACATAAATGTCAGTACAACTTATCCACGATTAGAGAAGTTCCACTAAATTTCAAGGCCTTGATGAACAGGGACCTTTAATTTTACATCAGTCATAACTACCAAAACAATGAAACATTCATTTAGAAATATTAAGTGTTTATGTCTAGAAAACACCAAGGTTCATTGTCACTGAGGTTATAAGACTCACTAATAAAGAGACTGGGGGGAAAAAATGTATCCAGGTAGTATAGGTTGTAACATAATATAAAATATCATTTATTGTGCTTTTTTTTTTAGAGATAGGATCTCACTATGTTGCCCAGGCTGGTCTCAAACTCCTGATTTCAAGGTAACCTCCTGCCTCAGCCTCCCAAAGTGCTGTAATTACAGTGTGAGCCACCACAACTAGCCTTTATTGTGTATTTTCTATGCTATACCTAGGTGATGTGCTAATTACTTTGAATATATTATCTCATTTTTAATCCTCAGAGTAACTCTATGACATAGACAATCATCATTCACAGAGGTGGTTAAGAGTGTTTCATCTACACAAAGCAGAACCAAGAAAGCAGATTTGTTGATGAGTCCAAAACTAAATTCTCAGATAATATGTATGAGATTCTATTTTACAACCGAAAGTGCCCCTAAGACCAGCTATACCACCATTTTGCAGATGAAGAAAGTCCAGTATCCAGAGAGAAAAGAGATTTGTTGATGATCACAAAAGTAGTCAATGGGAGTGACGAGAATTATTGTTTCATCATCCTTTCCACTCTACAGTTCTTTGTTTCCTGATCACTTGAGTTCAAACCAGAATGATTGAATATTTGCCTTCAAAAATTACCCTGTTGGCCAGGCGCGGTGGCTCATGCCTGTAATCCTAGCACTCTGGGAGGCCGAGGCAGGAGGATTGCTTGAGCTCAGGAGTTCGAGACCGGCCTGAGCAAGAGCAAGACTCCATCTCTACTATAAATAGAAAGAAATTAGCCAAACAACTAAAAATAGAAAAAAATTAGCCAGGCATGGTGGCGAGTGCTTGTAGTCCCAGCTAACCCGGGAGACTGAGGCAGGAGGATCACTTGAGCCCAGGATTCTGAGGTTGCTGTGAGCTAGGCTGATGCCACGGCACTCTAGCCCGGGCAACAGAATGAGACTCTGTCTCAAAAAAAAAAAAATTACCCTGTTTATACACTCCTCCACAAACGGTTTCTTTTCAAAAATGATTTTAAAAACTCTCATACCCACTTACATACTTTGAACATTGCAGTTTTTAAGAGGAGCACCTCGAGGCCATGTACTGAAAGACCATCTGCTTTCTGAGAATGACCACAGAATAACCATTTGAGTAAGCAGCACAGCTTTCAGTATATAAATTCTCTATTAAAATGTTTAAGAAGCGATTCTTCCTTTTGTCGCTACTAAATGAAAACACTATATCTTCTATTAAAAATTCATTAAGGAATGCCATTCATAAAAAGATTCAATTAAGTGTATGAAACTTATCCCACTGTGACTTGTATTGAGTTGTTCTGCAAGACAGTATAATCCTATTTTTGTTCTGAGCTCATCTCTGGAGCAAAAAGATTGAATTTCATTATGAAAAAACAGCTCTGCTCTCCTAATCAGAGTCCCAAAGGAATCCGACTATGTGAACTGTCCAGGACCTAGGGTGAGAAAGAGGCTACTCATGCTCTCTCTCTCTCTCTCTCTCCATACACACACAAAGCCTTCCTATGTTTTCACTTCCATTTAAGATTGACCGGAGTTAATTTTTTTTAACAAATAGAAAGAACACCACAACATTCATTCTTTTTTTTTTTAACTTTTTTTAATTATTTTTTTTAGAGGTGGGGCCTCACTATGTTGCCCAGGCTGATCTTGAACTCCTGATCTCAAGCAATTCTCCCACCTCAGCTTCCCAAAGTGCTGTGATTATGCACGTGAGCCACCATGCCCAGCTCATTCATTCTTGACTAAAGGACTAGCAAAGGTCATGCACCCATCCAAGGTTGATCTGCTGAAAATTACAGCTGACTACACTCAGGACTTACTTAAGCTTCCCACTGCAATTTTCCTCTCTTATCTCTGAAGATATAAATTCTCCATTCTGTCTCTTGCATCATAGACTCTTCCAGAAAATCTAATTAAATTTCTTTCTCCATGCAGAAATCCCAGTGCAGGAACAATAGGCCTTCCATATTCTTCTTGAATAACCTCCAACGATGGAAAACTCACTAGTACTTCCTGAGGCAATTTGTACTTTGTGGGGGTAGCTCTAGCAGGAATTTTTCCCTGTATTGGTCATGGAGTCTGGGAATGTCGCTTAAATGTCCCATGGGTTATTAGACACATCCACCTCCACAAGAAGGCAATAATTAACCCCTATGAAGATGGCAGGTTGGTGCCCTCACTCCATCCACCTGCCCAGCACCTCCTATGTGCCTTCACGTTCTGTAGAACCTTGACCTTCAATCATTAAAAACACACACAGCAAAAATCAGGGCATAGGCATTTGGAGTTATAATTTTTTTTCTCATCTATAAATATTTTTTTCTTGGTCAGTCATTTTTAAGTGCTCATCTACATACTGGCTTCATCAGAATTACCAGGGAATTCTTTTTTAATCTTGGGTCCCGCTCCTAAAGATCACAATTCAGAAAGTCTAGAGTAAAGCTTGGGAAATCAAATTAAAAAACCAAACAAACCAAAAAAAAAAAAACCCTCTTCAAGAGATCCTGATACATATCCCAAGTTTAAGAACTGATCTAAATACCTATGTTGTCTTTTGAGTCTCCTTAGTATTCTACAACTCGGAGTCGTTGGTATGCTTACTGGTATTTAAACCCACTTTATACACTAATTGTGACTTCCACCCTACAACTATGGAAACACCTTCTCAGTTCCCTGCTGTTGCAAGTTGGATTCCATGGGAAACAGGCTTCGAGTCAGAGGTTAGAGTTCAGGAAGTTTCTTAGGGAGTGATTGGTAACTACGGAGTAAGGAAATGAAGCAGGATTGAGCGGAGTGAGAAACTGGGTTGAGATATCATCTCAAGAAAGACCTGGGCTGACCTCAGGCAGCTCCGAGGCTGGAATAGCCCTTCGAACTTGTTCTGAGTTGGGACAAGTGATCGGATCTTTACATCGGATATCAACCGTCATTGGATGCGGGCTAGCTCAGCAAGGGGTCAGGACTTTGGCAAGGTGACTTTCTTCCTCAGCAGGCAGCCAATGGGAGAATGAACTCCTCGGTCCTGAAGGTGAATTTGGGTGCACTTCACAGCATCCTCTGCATCTACCTTCATAGGAAATAAAGACAGCAAGAGTTAAACCCGAGCATTTCTCAGTAGAGAACAAATGGTTTTTAATTTGCCAAAAAGAGCACATTACTGTCTCTCACTTCCTCCCGTTTCAAGCACTAGATATTTATGGAATGATTCACCACGAAAATGAAGTGTGAATTTCTGAGTGGAATTATTTCTAATCTCTAAATGGCACTTCTCGGGGGCTCTTCAAGTCTACAGTTTTGATTAATCAGAATAAATTGTTTTAAAACTGGTCAATTTTTTTTTGTTTAAAAGACTTGTTATTAGCACATGAATTTCTCCATAATTCTTCAGAAATTCTTCTAGAATTCTTCAGAAAGAGAAATGGGAATTTCTGACTCTTATGACAATCATGCCCTAGCTTCTGACAATCATCATTGCCATTTCTCAGGAGTCAGGAAAAGTTACCCTTTTCCCTGATTTCTCTGATTCAACATGTATATCAGACAGATCATGTTTTGGCACCTCTAGATCAGCTGTGTGCCTCAGATGCCTAAGGAGCTCATATCCAGTTATGAAAGTGGTTGGGGCTAGAGATAGGATGTGGAATATTACACTTGGAGTCAAATATCCTTTGCCTGGCTTCCGATTTTGCTGCTTTCAGCTTCTGATGTTGAACATTTCGCTATGTCTGTGAGTCCCAGTTTCCTTGACTAGTAAAATAGGGATGATGATGACCTCCATCACAAAGTGATGACAGAGGCTAGGTATGGTGACTCATGCCTGTTATTCCAGCACTTTGGGAGGCCACAGTGGGAGGATAGGAGTTCAAGATCAGCCTGGGCAACATAGCAAGACCTCATCTGTATTTTTTTATTTTAAATAAATAAATAATGACATAGAAAGATAGAAAGTACACCTGCCCACTGTTCATTAAAAAAAAAAAGACAGAAAGATAGAACTAAAAAGGCTCTGTATACACCTGCAAAGTCAGGATCTCTGCCCTGAAATCCCCCGTTGTTTTATTTCTCTGCACCGTCCTTGTACTTGAGGCAGGCATTTTCTTAAATCTCTGATTCAGACACATCGCAAAACTTGTTTATGATAATAAAAACGACTATTTATTACGTATGTTGAGGCAAAGAGAAAACTTTCCCTTCACCCTCAGAAGTCTCACTGAAAAATCAACTCACAATAAAGCAGATTAATGAGAGAAAATCTATACAAACCTATTTTAATGTGTATACAGCAAACGAAGATTCAACTCTTCAATGAGGTACACAGGTTTCTAAAGAATGGGGGGCTTAAAAGCAGAGAAACAGATTTTCCTGCTTTCAAAAAGGGAGAGAGGAAGAGGCTTGAGTAGCTAGCAAAGGTGGTCTTGTTATGTAAATGAAATCTTAAAAGTAGCGGCCCTCAGAGAGAATAGATGGTAAACGTTTCTTTTCAGACCTTAAAAGGCGTCAGACTCTCCTTTCAATCTTTTCTTATTGGGGAAGGATAGACCCAGCTGTGTTCTCTACAGATGTAAATTTCCCCCCACAAAATACATCTTTGCAGGTTACTTCTATCTGTGAGACTTATGACAGCCATCCCAAAATACATCAAAGAAATATATTTTGGGGAAAA
The DNA here is from genome assembly GCA_963575035.1 of Avahi laniger. Classification (NCBI taxonomy): domain Eukaryota; kingdom Metazoa; phylum Chordata; class Mammalia; order Primates; family Indriidae; genus Avahi; species Avahi laniger. Next base: position 19,088 of record CAUYSK010031127.1, read on the forward strand.
ATGCTTCTAATTTCCTTCATGTGTCATGTAAAGCAAGTGCTTTACAAGAATTATTAATATCTCACCTAATTCTTCCAACAACCCTATAAAGTGAGTTCTTTTATTATTCCCATTTTACAGATGGGAAAACTGAAGCTAAGAGGGATATGAGATACTCTTTTTACCCAAAGCTCCTCAAGGATGCATCAGAAGAACAAGAATGAGTGGTCTGAGGAGAAGGAAAGAGAAGTTTATTACTTTTCCAGCAAAGGAGGAAAATGGTAGACTATCATCTCAAAATCCAAATTCCCGTCCATAAGCAGAAATACAAAGCTTTTAAAGGGAGGGCCCTCAGTTCTAGGCTATTGTCGTCAATGATTCTAATGGTCCCATCTGTGCCAAAGATAAAGCCATGACCTCAGCCCACCTTAGAGGCCCACCCAGACCCCCACTAGGCAGGCACTGGGCCTGGGATAAAGCCTTCGGTCCTGGGATGGAGCCAATAGTTCAGCTGAGCTGTCTCCTTTAACACAAAGAACAAAAGACATTCCCCTACCCCTAGCTCACCCAACCATCTGCCCAAGGCAGGGATACAAGCCCCAGTTCTCAAAAGGAGTGGGGGAAGTTTTAAAGAGACAGAAAACATCTTTTGCCATTTTCTTTCCAGGCCATTCCCTCGGTTACATTTTCCCCACTCTGAATTTTACGCTTCCATATCTATGGGAGGAGGGACGATGACTCTGTTCTTAACCATTTTTACCTTCGTACCATGAGCACAAGCATAGCCTTTACGGTCCCTCGCTCTGCTTCCCCTTCCCCTTCTTGAAGCTGTCCAAAGAGCTGGAGATGAGAAAGAGAACATTTCTGAAATTCTGATATCACTTGATCTTGAATGCCATTAATGAAAACAGCATTTCTAATTAGTAACAATTAGTGAAATAATTGTTATTTTTAATACTTTTCCATTTAGTCTGTACATGGATTTCATATTAATTTTTTTTCGATACAAATAACAGAGATTGTCTTTACAGACGGTAGGGAAAGAAATCAATCACTGCATAGTCATAAACTGAACAAGCAAAATTAGCCTAAAATTCACACAGGGACCAGACCAGCACCACCTGTGACCGCTCTTCGCCAAACAGAAGGAACGCATCCTGCTGATAGGAGGTTAATAACATCGCACTCACAGAAGAATGATATAAACCATTATCACCCCCACAGGGCTGAACTTTCGACTAAGCTACATTCTCCATAACACTTTTCATTATCTTCTCCCAAAAAACTGCCTCTTTACAATGCAAGTTAGAAAAACAAAACACACCTGGAGTATACTAGAAGCTTTCATAAGGGAATAAAATAATAAGGTTTAAATTTAGTATGTAGAAGAATTAACTGGCATGATGTTTTTAATGTACAGACTCCCTGCCTAGCGCAATGGCTCATGCCTATAATCCTAGCACTTTGGGAGGCCAAAGCAGGAGGATCACTTGAGCCCAAGAGTTAGAGACCAGTCTGGGCAACATGGTGAGACTCTGATTCTAGAAAAAAAAATAAAAACAAAATACAGGATCCCTGAACCCATCTCCAGAATTACCAATTCACAGATCCAAAGAAAAGCTAAGAAATCTGCACTTTTAATAAGCACCATTGTATTTAATAACAGAGGGAACGACCTGAAAAAGGGTAAAAATATTTTACAAGCTGTCACTTTAAAAGTTCCCCCACTTTATTATATATCAATTTAAAAATTTTTTTTTAAAAAAAGGGTTTCTGGAAGAAATCATAAAATAATAGTTTATGACTTTGGATAGGCAAAGATCTCTTAAACAGAATACAAAAAGCACTAACCATTAAAGAAACAAAATTGATAAATTATGCTACATTAAAATTAATAATGTCTGTTCATCAAAGACATTATTAAGAAGTGAAAAGTTAAGCCTAGAGTGGAAGAACATGTTTGCAATACATCTTAGTGACAAAAGACTCCAATCCAGAATACAAGAGTACTCCTAAAATCAATAAGAAAAATACAAATAATCTGATAGAAAAACTGGGCAAGAACCTTGAACAGACACTTAGCAAAAGAGAATATCCAAAAGGTCAATAAACATATCTAAAGACACTCAACTTCTTTAGTTGAAACCAGAATGAGGTATCACTACCATCTTCCATTAAGGCTAGAAATAAAAATGATAATACCAAAAGTTGGCAAGTGAAATTCATATAAAACTCCTTTGGAAAAACCATTCAGCAGTCTCTGCTAAAGATGATTATCACTTTATGCCCCAGAAATTCCTCTCCTAGATATATACACAAAAAGAAATGTGTACCTGTGTTCCCTGAAAGATGTGTATAAGGATGTTCATGGCAGCATTGTTAATAAAAAAAATTGCAGATTTTTCATAGAACAGAATACTGTAGAGCACTAAAGATGATCAAAGAATCATTGAATTATTCCTGTTGTTACATTCAATAGAAATAAATCTCAAAAATATAATGTTCAGCTAACAAAGACAGAGCAAAAAAAGTACATCCTCTATCATTACATTTGCCTGTTTCAGAAACAGGTAAAACTATTCTCTCGTTTAAAAGTCAGGGTGGTTGTCACATTTGGGGCTATAATGACTGGACAATTATGGCAGGATAGGCTCGGGCTTCTAATAACAGTTATTTCTTGTTCTGAGTACAAGTAACTTCATTTTGGGGGAATTCATTGAGCTATGCCCTATGGTCTATGCACTTTTCTGTATGTTATACTTCAACAAACTTTTTTTTTTTTTGAGATAGAGTCTCACTCTGTTGCTCAGGCTAGAGTGCCATGGCATCAGCCTAGCTCACAGCAACCTCAAACTCCTGGGATCAAGCAATCCTCCTGCCTCAGCCTCCCAAGTAGCTGGAACCACAGGTGCGTGCCACCATGCCCGGCTAATTTTTTCTATTTTTAAAAGTAGAGATGGGGTCTCGCTCTTGCTTAATCTGGTCTCCAACTCCTGACCTCAAGTGATCCTCCTATCTCAGCTTCCCAGAGTGCTAGGATTACAGGTATGAGCCACCGTGTCTAGCCAACAAACATTTATTTTTTTTAAATTTCCAAAGTATTTCACAAAAGAGAAATACTGGTTTTTCTTTGCCCACAGCAACTGAGGGATCTCAGGAACCCCTAGCTCAGGTATGAAGCCAACTAAAGCATTGCACACTCACAAATGACAGATAACCCCAGCTGCAATTTTTCTAAGGCTGATTTATTCCCAAGGTTCAACTGTACTGCTTATGAGTATTTTCCCCATTCCTGCTGGTCTTTCTCTTTTGCCATCATCTTCAGTTTGAATTTTGTTTTCTCTTTCAATACATGGTTCTAATGCTAATGAGACCAGACTTTGTTGGATCTCAAAAATTCATTTTCTATTTCTTAATTGCAATGGTAGCCATAACACAATTGCAGCAAAGAATTTGCTATCCAAATCTTGAGGAAAAAAAAAAAGAAAAGAAGACAAGAAAAGAAAAGAAAAGAAAGAAAAGAAAAGAAGGAAAGAAAGAAGAAAAACCTATTTAGATGCTAATCCATCTGCAATCTTTTTAAAAATTCAGCATGGTTTTACTTTGATCCCAGCATTCTCATTTTAAATTCCCATTGAATTTTATTGTGTAATTTTAGTGTTTTGCAAAAGAACAAGTTTTTATGAATTCCTATTACAAATTGGAATAATAGATGTTTATCCCTTTATGCTTCAGATTTCATTTTCGAGGTGAAAAACAGCATTAATTCAACTTCACATTTTATTAAATGTTATGTTGATGTTCCAAATCCCCCTTGCCTCAACTTTAATTCTTTCCCACTTTTGATTATTCTATTCCATCAGAACCATAGCAACTAAAATTGCCTTGGAAGAGAGGAGAAAGAATTAGAATCTAGTTATTGACTTTTCCAAAGGGCATGGTAATGAATATATAAAACAATCAGGTGGTAAATAATTGCTGGTGCAAAATGAGCAGTGCAAATGACTTCCTATTGGGATTTTTAAACTTTCCCTATGATTAAACTGTGGTAAAGAGCAGTGTCTTGCAATTATAATTTCTAATAAAGAATCTGGCCAAAAAGATTTTTTAATTACTTTTATTGAGCTATCTAAATTTAAGTCTGTATTTTTGACAGTTAGTACAATTAATCTGTAGGTGCAAATTTGAGTCATCTTCCTTTAAGTACTGTAATTCTGAAGCTAAATATTCTGTTATATCAAGATAAAAACCTACATATGGAGAACAAAAACTAGTAAACCACAACTTATCACTTCATTCAGAAAAATGGAAAAGAATATTTCTTATTGAAAATAGTGGCGAATAGTTAAATTTTCTTCCACCTGCAAAAAAATCTTTACCAATGAAAATACGCATACTTGTAATACAGAGAACAATAAAAGCATTATAAAATCAATAGGCATATGAAAATATATTTACATGCTAACAATTGCTTTTATTACTAACGATTGGTTAGGAAAAAAAACTTTGCAATTATGACCATTCCTTTGGAAATAACAATGACCCTAAAGTAACATTTTTCTTCCTTTAAGTGTGAGATTTCTATGGCAACTCTCCATCTGCTTTCCACTATTTTCACAGGCTTTTTGAATTAAGCTTACATATGTCAATGTTCCAAAATTATCTTTGTGTTTGCATAAACCATATGGCTCTTTGACAAAGTTGATTATGCCAATAACATTAGAGAAATATTTAAATGTCACATCTGTTATGTAAGAAAAAAATTGATGTAAAATAGGAATGAGGTTGGGACGGGAAGCGCTGTTTCTACAAATTCATTTGTAATCAATCTTTAAGCCAATGACTACAGGCTCCTCCTTAGTTTCTAAATCAGAAAGTGATTTAAATTCTAAGAAGAGAGTATTCTATATAGAATATACTTGAGTTTATCCAATGCTTAAAATCTACAGGAAATACGCAAGTGTCCCAGTGTAACTATATATGAGCAGTCTTCATCATATGAATTACACAAGTTTTATTAAGGATCGTGTAAAAGGGTAAAGTCTCCCTTATGTGATGGTTTGAATGTTTGTCCCCTGCAAAACTCATGTTAAGATTTAATTGCCATTGTAACAATATTAAAAGGTGGGACCCTTTCATATGTGGTTTGTCCCGGAGGGATACCTCATGGGAGAGATTTGTGCCGTTTAACCCTCTCTTGTTTTCACTTACCCTCTTGCCATCTGCCATGTGATGATGCGGCAAGAAGGCCTTTGCAAGATGCCGGCACCCTCACCCTAACTCTAACTGGGTTGTTCTTATACTTGACATTGTACTTTCCAGCCTCCAGAACTGTAAGCCAATAAATTTCTGTTCATGATAAATTGCCCACTCTCAGGTATTCTGTTATAGCAACAAAATGGACTAAGATACCTTAAAAAACAAAACTTACTAAAAGTAAAACTACTAAAAACAAAACGACTCTCTGCCTTTTCATAAGTCAATCAAATATGGAACTTCTTTTCTCACTACCGAATCCTTGTCATAATGTCACTAGAGAACCGCTTGAGAAATAATTAGATCCATGAGCAGTGTCCTGACTGAAAGGTTAAATTTTCATCTGAGATTTAGTCTTCAGTCACATGTAGCAGAAACCTCCAGCCACAGGGTCTTGCAAAAAGGAAACATCAACAGAACCCTTAACCCTTAACTGTTGAAACTTTGGTCCTAAGAAAGAGAACTATATTAATGGCTACATTTCCTACAAAACAATTAATTGTGAGTAGATTTTCTTGGAGATACAGAAAATAATCTTACACGACATTGTTAAACGTATTTTCTTTAAGTAGGCAGGGCAGTCTTGCATGTGGAGAAGGCACAGGTCCTATGACCTGGAAGAGTCGGGAAGAGCTTCCCCTTTCCTGATATCCATCACACTGACTTGTCCCCATGTCCCTGATCTCACTGTCTGCTTTTATCAGCTTGGGTTGTTGAAATTCCCTGTAGAAACACTCACATCTGAGAAAGGCAAGTGATTACAACTGGCCTAGCTCATTTTCATTTCCCCAGCAAAGAGTAGTGCTCTGAGAAAACGGGATAAGTATGTTTTCATGAGATGGGATGGTAGTGTCCCTACAGGGCTCTAGCTGGAGAGAGCAGACTGGCATGAGCAACTACAGAGGAAGACGTTTTCAAAGTTGGGAGGGAGAGGAGTGTCATGAGCACATTAAGTATGTGGAACAGGGACAAAGGCAAATTTAACTTCTCTTGAGTTTGTTCAGGGTTAGGCTTGCCCTTTGCTTGATCTCAGATTCCTCTGGGAATATGATAGAAAGCTTCAGACTTCTTTCCTGAAATTTTTCCATAAAGCATGGCTATAATACATGTGGTAGTATATGACAGCATTTCCTTCTTTTTCTTTTTTTTTTTTGAGACAGAGTCTCATTCTGTTGCCTAGGATAGGGTGTAGTGGCGTCATCATAGCTCACAGCAACCTCAAACTCCTGGGCTCAAGTGATCCTCCTGCCTCAGCCTCCCAAGTAGCTGGACTACAGGCATGCGCCACCATGTCCAGCGATTTAATTTTTTCTATTTTCAGTAGAGATGGGGTCTTGCTTTTGCTCAGGCTGGTCTTGAACTCCTGAGCTCAGGCAATACTCCTGCCTCGGCCTCCCAGAGTGCTAGGATTACAGGCAAGAGCCACCACACCCAGTCTAGGATTTCCTTCTTTTTACAGCTCAATAATATTCCATTATATATACACATCAAATTTTCTTTATCCATTCATCAATCAATAGACATTAAGGTTGTTTCCACTTCTTGGCTATTATGAATAATACTGCAGTGAACAGGGGAGTTCAAATATCTTGTCCAGATCCTGGTTTTAATTCTTTTGGTTTTAATCTGGTTTTAATCTCACCCAGAGGTGAGATTGCTGGATTATATGGTAATTCTATTTTTAATTTTTTGAGGAGCCTCCATACTGTTTTCCACACCAGTGACATTTATGCTAAGTAAAATAAGCCGGTCACAGAAAGACAAATACTACATGATTCCACTTATATGAAGTATCTATAGTTGTCCAATTGGCCAGGGCGCTCAAGTGCTAGCTCAGGTCTCTCTTTCCCTTCTTATAAAGCCACCAGTCCCACTCTCATGATAACCCATTCATCCATTCACCCATGAATCCATTAATCCACGGTGGTAATGAAGGGATTAAGTTTCAACATGAATTGTGGAGGAGACAAATATTCAAACCATAGTAGCATGCTGTAGGCACTTCTAGTAATATGTGGAAAATACCATGGAACAGCAAAGAAAAGGGAATGTGATCAGTGACAGGCTTTGCGGAAGAGAGAATGAGAGAGACTGGAATATTCGCAGTGCTAGAACATGGGAAGCCCCTTCCACAGAAGGCAGCAATGTGAGGCGCAGCACAGGGGAACATTGCAGTAAGGTCTAGTCCACCCAGTGTGATTGAAGTAGGAGGTGCAAGACAGGTGAGCAGGAAATAAAAGATAAGGTGCAAGAGCAAGCTTTGAGATGGATGTCTAGAGTTCATCCTACACGTTCTCTTTCAGCATCTGCCTCTCCATTAACAATTATGATAATAGCATCCCACATCTGTCGACTTATAACTACAAGTCAGCACTCTGCTAAGGATTTTACATGTATTATTTCACTTACATCTCACAACACTGGGAATTAATAACTATTCTCATTGTTATAAATAAGGCAACTAAGGCCCAAAGATATTAAGTAACCTGATTCACTTTATTTGAAAACAATCTGAGTTCCTTTATCTAAATTCACATTGCACTTATAGTCTGTATCATCCAAAGTTTGACATTAATTTATTGTCCTTCTGATCACCTCGTCCCCCAAATTGGGGAACAAATTAGAGCACTATTTTTTTAATTTTTTCTACAATATCTCGCACAGAGCCGGAAAAAGCATCAATGTTTAAAAATTCTAGCTTAAAAGTCAGTTAAATAAATTCACATAAGGCTCTTTTACAACTGATCCATTCCAGCTTTGCACTGAAATGTGTGTCAAGATTATTATTTTATAGTGGTTTTCACACCCTAAAAGAGCTGTGAACCTATTTGCATTTTGTCCCTTACGGCCAGGCTGATGATTACAATCTAAGTCAACCGACATCTGCACTGTAGGACCAGCCTCTGCCTCCACCTCAGTGTACGAGGACATACCAAGAACATAACCGGGACCAATAAATGTCAAATAACAGTTTTAGGGCAGCATTATAAAGCTTTTTGAAGTTCTTCATTCAGTTATATAGGGATACATTAATTACACTGAAAGGCATTTTAATCCATCTGTCATATCTCAGAATTGGCTAGAATCTGTTAGTGTCAACCAAGAGGATTCAGAATTTCCTAGATCAAAATGCTGAGGCATCCATGCTCTCCTACTGACTGTGTGACTATATTAACTACATATATATTTTGTATTCTTGATGCTTTGGCATGTGGGGCCTCACTGACAGGGAAAAGATTGCCCCTTCCAGGGATAGCCAGTTCTTAAGAGATAGCAAACCAGTCTCTACAAATGAGCCTGCATATACAAACCAACTAACCCGGAGTGCGTACTCCAAACCACCTCCTCTATCTGGCTCTTACGCTCCAGTAGGCAATATCCCTCTGCCCTAATCACCCCAGGGCCAGGTACCAGAAAACCAGGCACACTCCCTACACTCTGCAGCCCCTGAAATTATTCAAACTAGCCAATCCTAAGGCTGCTCACCCTGCCTCACTTATTGCTCCCTGTAGACCCACCATAAAGGCTCTTGCCCATGCCTTTCTTCCACTCCTTCTGCCTCCCAACCGACCCCGGTGCCTCCTGTTTCTAAGAAACTGTGAATAAAAACGTCTTCCTTCATGACAGTCACTTCCACACCTGCGTGGCTTACCATACCTGATTAAAACAAATCCCAGGTACATTTTTAAATCATAACCCTGGGGGAGTTTCTTAACCTCCCTGAGATTCAGGCTCCACATATTTATAATGAAAGTAATAACATTACCTGCCTAGAACAAACTGTTATGATATTAAAATAATTAATACATAGAAAATGTTGAGACCAGTACTCAATACACAGGACACATTTAACAGCTGTTAGCTACTATTATTGTGATTAATGCTAAGTCACAAAAATAACATATTCTAAAATAGCATTCTATACCAGCAACTTTATAAACTATGGATTACTGTTGTGGCTTGAATGGCTCCTCCAAAACACATGTTGAAATGTAATTGTCACTGTGACAATATTAAGGGATGGGACTTTTAAGAAGTGATTAATCCATAAGAGCTCTGCCCTCATGAATAGATTAATGCTGTTATTGCAAGAGTGGGTTAGTTATTTTAAGACTGGGTTTGTTATAAAAGTAAGTTCAGTCCAATTTCCTCTCTCTGTCTCTCATGATCTCTTACCCATCCACCAAATTATAATGCAGCAAGAAGGCCCTAACCAGCTGCCGGTGTCATGCTCTTGGACTTTCCAGTCTCCAGAACTGCGGTATTCTGTTTTATCTGCAGAAAACAAACTAAAACAATTACATTTAGTTTTGACATTCATGTATTTAGCACCCATGCGTTTAGCTATATGTGAGAAACACTACAGTCTCATAACATCTTAATAATGTCTAATTTTGCAAAGGAAGAAATTAACTACCATGCAAGTATGGTTTTAGTGAGTGGCTCTGGACAATGGCCCAAAATCTGTAGTTCAACATAGCTTCCTACAGTCTGAGATCAATGAGTTATTCTTATTAAGAAACAAAACTTTCTTTCATTTTCTGTAGAAAAGGCCTTCCCACCCCACTCCCCAACAAAGTTGGCCAATGATGTAAGAAAAGACTAAGTAAATAATTTAAGAAAGAGATGGTTGGAAGCCAGAAAATGTAACTTTTAGATAAATTAAAGGACAAAATATTAAACTCAGCAAAAGCTGGGATATATGATGTAAAGTTCACCATATGTTCTATATAAAAACATGAAAAAGCAATTCTTTGGACTATTTCAAGGAGCGTTCCAACCGACTGCAAAAATTGCTCATATATGAGAAATCAAGCCACACTAAAAATAAAAAAGGGGGTCAACGTATTGAATGAAGAGATACATAACAAACAGATGACTCTGGGTAAATGTGATTAGAAAAAAAGCCAGAAGTGTATTAAAAACAAATAAAAGTTCCGGGGAAGCAATACAGAATGAGGGCACCAGGTCGACTTTTGCTGTGAATAAAGGTAGATTCAAAGTGTTAACAAAGCATTTTTTCCCAGAATTTGAAGTAAAAATGAGATACGGCATTAATTTAGTGTGTTGCTATAGAAGCATTTCCTCTAGCACCAAAGAACACATTGCATTATACATTGCAACAAATACTCAGTGCAAACCAAAAAAAAAAAAAAAAACCCCACAATCATGAAAAGAGGATAATATTTTTAGTATAAAGGCAATGTATTTTCACACCAATAATTTCTAGTTCCCAGTTTTCCCAAGGCTGTCCCTCACATTGAATCAATGGAATCAACGGTATTAATTACTTAAAAGAAGTCGATTTTAAGTTTTAGATATATTTGAATGCAACTGAAACAACAGGCTTTACTTTCTGAGAAACTTATTTTTTTTTTAATTTTAAAATCTTTCTTTTTCCTTTTAACACAGAGTTTTAAGTCCAATACAGAATTTTACTGTGAGACACAAAGATAGAAGAGATGCAGGTGATGCCATCAAAGCAGCTTACCTGAACGTGGAAAGGGAAACAAAAGCTCAAGTAGCAGCCAGGAGGTAGACAGAGTTGAAAGGGTGAAGCCAAGGCACTCCAAGAAAGAAATGAGGGCCCACATACCAGCCTTCTGTGTCACAACCTGATAGAAAACCCCTCCCAAAAAAATCCCCAAATCCCCATGCCCAGCTAGTTAGATGAGCCAGAGATGGCACTTCTAGTTGTCCAGGACATGAGCGTAGCATGCAGGGGATCCTGAAATTTGTGTATGCCTACATGGGGAACACGGAAATTCTGAGAACGATGTACTTGTTAAAGGACAATTTTATTTTTTTAAGGGGGTAAAATAATGACTGTCATATAACTGTAAACTGAAAACATGTCAAATTTGTATTCAACTCATTAATGAGGGAACCAGTAAGATGTTGCATCTGGTTCAAAGGAGAATTCAAAGAATATACACACACATACATACACACACACATATATATAATACATATACACATATACATATAAATGCTCCATAAATTTACAAATAGATGTAAAATAGATCTGTCCACAGGGCAATAAACTATTGCATTCCACTGGATAGAACTAATTTGCATTTCTGTGAACAAGAATCCTCTGTATCATTATTCATTTTCTACAACTTACAAAGTTGTAAAATAACTCAAAGACAATGAAAGGTACCAGATAACCAGAAGGATATACCACACTATGTCTTGTTTTCCAATAAAGGTTCCCAATAATCTTTTCATTCAGTTTATAGTCTTTCACAATGATTAGAAGAGGCCTGAGTTCTGAAGGAAAAGGTAGCAGCCTGCAGAGATCTCACCACCAGAGCTAATGCGATATCTCATGGTCACTAGCAGTAAAAGTCAGGAGAATGACCAGAAAAAGCATCCAACCAGCTCAGCATGAGGAACACCAGCACAGGATGCCTGGTTCCCAAGATGGGACAAGGGTCCAGTCAGGAGAGGCCAGCTAGGGTCCAGAAGGCAAAGGCCCGTTCTCCTTGTCTCATCGAGATACTAAGCTTCTGCTTGACTCCAGACACCATCTCAGGAAGGAAGAATGAGGAAAGACCTCTTGAGTAATCGAAAGAGCTGGAGAGGTTAAACTTTTCATAAGCATTTAATAGAAAGAAATTGTTTTAAAACAGAAGAAAGTAGATTACTTTCAACTGGCCAGTGATGTGTACTGAATTGTGTCCTCCTCAGTCCTCGAAGTTCCTGTGTTGAAGCCCTAAACCCCAGGACCTCAGAATGTGACTGTATTTGAAGATACGGCCTTTAAAGAGGTTATTAAGTTAAAATGAGCCCCCCGCAAAGGGTGGGCACTAATTCAATCTGACTAGTATTCTAAGTAGAGGAAATTTGGACTCATGAAGAGACACCAGCCATGTGCTCACAGAGGGAATGTAGCCATCTGCCAGCCAAGGAGAGAGATCTCAAGAGAAACCAACCCCGCCAACACCTTAATCTTGCATGTGCAGCCTCCAAAACTGTAAGAAAATAAATTTCTGTTGCTTGAGCCATCCAGTCCATGGCATTTTTCTTATGGCAGCCCTAGAAAACTGATAGAGGGTATTACGAGTTGGGGGGCAGGGGTTCCTTCTACAACAATAGAAACAAAAGCAAAAAGAGAGGTCAGTTACATAAATGCAAAAAGTTACTTTTTGTTTTGTTTTGTTTTGGACATCTGTATACATTTTAATCCTGTCATATTAGATGCACCCTTCATAAATTTTGGACACATTCTCAGACCCAAAGTTGCTAATAATCTTTACTAGCGATAGTTCTTCAATGGAGCAAAGCCTTACGACCATCAAAGAAATAAGTCTCAAAAAGCTCAAAACCTCCTTCTGGAAGTTGCTCAGTGTCAGGCTTTTGCAGAATAGAAATAATGACAGGGACGGTTCTGAAGCAGAAAGTGTAAAACTGGAAAGAAGATATTCTTGAATCGGATTCTTTCTTAAAATCATGATTGGCGGTCGTCTTGGTCCATTTGTGCTACTACAACAAAACCCCTGAGGCTGGATAATTTATGAAGAACAGAAATGTATTTCTCACAGTTCCGGAGGCTGCGAAGTGCAAGGTCAAGGCGCTGGCAGGTTTGGTGTCTGGCGAGGGCCTGCTCCATCAGCGGCAGGAACACCCGCAGTGGCATCCTCATATGGCGGAAGGCACAGGGCAAAGGAGCCTAACCTGGTTCCCTCCTGCCCTTTTATAAAGCACCGGCCCACTCCTGAGGGGAGAGCCTTCGTGGTCTAACCACCTCCCAGATGCTCCACCTCCTAACAGCACCGCAATGGAGAGTAAGCCTCGACTCGAATGTTGGAAGGGTCATAAACATTCAGACCACAGCAATGGTATTTTGTCTCTTTTTCAAACCATCATGTGTTTCTGAGCCTTTGATGGGAGGAGGAAGATCCTAGAGGTTTTCTGGAAAAGCAACTCTAAATGAATATCTGAAGAGTAAGTTTTTAACTAAGTGATCACTAAATAAAAACCCACGAACTTTGACCTGAATAAAGATATACCCAGTCATAAGTGCCTGGCACAGAAACAGTGCTATGCTAATTTCAGCAAGAAAGAAAAACACAAACTACATTTCCAAATTTAGTCAACTAGGGACATTGAGTCAGGCCAGCTTAAAAGAGGCCCAAAATTTAATCATTCCAAGAAGTTGAGTATTGTTCCTTATCTACTAATCTAAAATTAAGTTTCCCGTTTAGCTTTGACGTGGAGACTATTTATAGACAGTCAAAAAAAGAAGAAAACCCAAAAGCTTAAGCCCAGGTCATGTTTCCTAAAAACCAAAAGCAGTGAGAAGAAAGCGACATCTAATGGTTGGTTTACTTCAAAACATCTTCAGTTACCCCTAAAATTCAAGAAACTAGGAAAGAGAGATTTTTGACATAAACCATCCAAGAAAGATAGCCTCCAAAGTCATCCTAAAAAGTCAAAAATGTCGTCCAGGCCCCCGGGAAACCAGCCCAATGCATTCAAATTAATTTTGTGCTGGGATTCAGAAACTTTTGACCAGAATGCATTCCAAAGATTAACCATACACAACTTAAAAGACATTATTACAGACTCATCGTAAGAGTTGTTTTTACTCCCGTGAAAAAATAGTAATAACAAACACTTAAGAAGTGGAGATATGTGCCAAATCCTGTTCTAAGTGTCTCATATTTTTTCCACAATCTACAATATTTATGCAAATGAATAAACAAAAATTCTATTAAAATCCTTAAAGTAGGAATGAATTAATGTTACAAAAAGACAAGAATATCAAATTTATCTAATTACTTCTCAGAACAGAACTGCAAAGGAACTTGAGAGGTCATAGTTTATATTTTGGCTCTCATGAGTTGTTGAAAAACCTATCCCGTGAGAGGAAATGCAGTCTTTTTACTTATTTGTACGTATTCCTTACTTTTTTGTATCCTGCTCTTTGCTTTCTTGTCTTCCTCACTTGCAAAAAGGGTTTTTTCCGAATTTCTTTATTCCATCGCTGAATTTTGCTGGGACTTCTTGGGCTTCCTAGGTAAACTCCTGAAGTTTATGTCTGTCCAGGAATCATCCCTCCCATTCTAGAAACAGTTACCAGATGAATGGTGGTAACTAGCTTAAGCTTAGTAGGCTAAATGGTCAGGCCCAGTACCAAGAATAAGTATATTAATTACAACATTTTCTTCTATTACAAAATATCTTCAGATAAAAATGACACTATTAAATATAAACATTCACCTATATTGCCTACTAAAGAAAGTTTTTTTAAAATATTGAGCATTAATCACCTTAACTAATTAAATATCAACCCATATAAACTGCTCCTAAATTTAAACGTAGTTTCATTTCTCATAAAAGTTATAGAAGTTGTATTTGTTCTCATCTACAGTTTTATCAGCCAGTGAATTACATGTGGTCTCCTGCCTATACATAAGTTCAGCCTGAGAGATAGCTTCAGGATGTTTTTTGGTAATAACCATTTCTTTGCAACTAATAAAAAGGACATTAATTTATCTCTTATGGACTCATAATTTGATCTGAAGCATCTTCTGTTGTTATGTAGACCCTCTTCACGCTTCTTGAAGGCTGGAGGGAGGGGGCCAGCAGGTCACTAGTATCCTGCTTTTGGAGTATATCTCTGCTACAGGTGGAAGCTTTTTCTCCCTCTTCTTTTGTAATAGTCAGAATAGAAACGCATAAGGCTACATAACTTTAACAAAACGTGTAAAACCCTTTGCTTATGTTTCTTCAATCAAGAAAATGTTCTGTTAAGAATCAAATTTCTACATGGCCCAATCTTCTTTTCTTAAAATTTTAATACCTGGTATATATATATATATATATAGGGGCTGACAGTGGCTAAGACGATTTCTCCCAAGACTAGGTACTTAGGTCAGAAGAAACTTTAGCAAGGCAGCATCTCTCCTGGTCATTACAGGCCTTGGTTTTCACATCCATAAAACAAAATCCTGGGTCTAGATGACTTCGGAAACACTGACTTAACTTTTGCCACAGAGTGTAGGCTGAAAACAAGACAGTGGCTGTAGAAACCAAGACACTTTATGGTATAGCCAAGAGGGAAATCTATTTCACCAAAAATTCAGAGAGAGGAATGGTTCTCATGAGAAAAGAATGAAAGACTAATTCCCAAGGATTTTCTCTTCCTGCAGAACGTCACAGAGAAAGAAAAATACATGGAGAAATGTGGCAGTAAGGAAATTCTGTAGATGAGAAAAAAGACAGGGAACTTTTCAGTAGTTGCCCTAGTGGTAAGTTTTCAGAAGAGAGAGATGCTTTTCAAACTATCTATGGTAAACAATCCATTTTGGTGTTTTATTTTATTTCCAATCTTGTTGCAAACAGATCTGTGTAAAGAGAAAGAGAGACATTGGGACACTTCATCGCTGAAGCATGAAAAGAGACTAAACAGTTTCTTGAAGGCAATAATTACAGAGTTGCTTAGCCCTGGGCTAGCAGATTTTTTAAAGAAATTTTGTATAAGTGCATTAAAATGAACACACTGTAAAATGCCTACTTGCAAACAAACAAGTTACCCTGCTAGAGTTTTATAGGTGCTGGCAGAAGACGTGAGCTGCCTGGACTATAGACAAAGGACAGGTAATTACTCACCACAATAGCAGTAGTCAGAGTATCAGCATTTGAGTGAGATTGTCTAGGCCCTGTATGTACAAGGAGATGCAAAGAGGCTTAGATGGTACCAGCATTCACAGTTTGTTGTGTTCCAGCAGAAAAAATCCTGAACTTAGGGAAGTGAATACTTTATAATGAGAAATAAGCATGCCTGCCTTTTTCCCCAGAAAGAAACAGTATCCTTATTATATTACATAGTAAGCACGAATACCTTTTGCTCCAGAGGGGAACGATACCTCCATCTGTCAAGGTGTATCAGTTTTCCGTTGCTGCTGTAACAAATTACAACAAAATTAGTGGCTTAACCAATAAAAATGTGTTATCTTGCAGTTCTGGCAGTCAGAAGTCCAAATTAGGCTTCATTGCACTAAAATTTCTTTTCTCTTTCCTTGACCTTTTCAGCTTCTAGAGTCCATCGGCGTTCCTTGGCCAATGGCCCCTTTCTTCCATCTTCAAAACCAGCAAAGGCAAGTTGAGTCCTTCTCACGTCATGTCACTCTGACCTCTTCTTCCACCTCACTCTTCCACTTTAAAGGATCCTTGTGATTATATTGGGCCCACCTAGATAATCCAGGATAATCTCCTTATTTTAAGGTCCTTTAGCTGATTAGCATTCTTAACTCCATCTGCAACATTAACTTCCATTTGCCATGCAAAGTAACATATTCACAGGTTCCTCGGATTAGGATGTGAACATCTTTGGGGTGGCATTATGCTGCCTACCACACAAAACTACAAGAAAACCTGCCCTTTGTTCCAGAGAGAGACACAATCTCTATCTTCCAAGACTATTAGCTATGTGGTTTATAATCATCTACTGTATATTTCAAAATAGCTAAAAGAGAATAATTCAAATGTTTCCAGTATAAAGCAAAGACAAATATTTAAGGGGACGGGTATCCCAATTTCACTGACTTGATCTTTACAAATTGTATGAATGTATTAAATTATCCCATGTGTCCTAAAAATATGAACATCATATGATGACACATTGTATTATGTATCATCAAAAAAGAATTTATATGTACATATATATATGCAAACATCTTTGAAAAGATAGTCCAGAACAAAGGGCAGTCAGTGCTTTGTTTCATAAGACATTTAAGGGAGTCATGGAAAATTGTCCTTCAACACTCACCACTACCTGCTGTGCTCATATATTTGTATAAAAAACTAAGTAAAGATTTTTAGTTGTTTTAAATCATATGTGTATATATATTATATATATATATATATATTTAGTATGATACCTGACAGAGTCTGAATCACAAGGCTTTCTTGGTTAAATGGGTTTAAATGGCTAGATAATTCCATGCATCCATGGAAAGAGAGATTATACTGAATCTTTTAGCAAAAGTTTCCTAGTTTAATCAGGGACTGAATGTAAAATCAACCATCATCCACTTGCAGAGATTGATGAACAGTTAAGGAAACAAAACAGTTTAAATAACCCAACAAAGTTGGTTTGGAGGCCAACACTGCAGAAAAAAGTCCTTTGATATTTCTTTCCAGTGCTAAAGAATTTTCTATGTCAGGAAATTCTTTGTACTTAACCTTAAATCTTGCTATTTGCAGCTTTAACCCATCTCCTCTTAATCCATCCTCAGGCATATTTCTTTCACATGATCCTTTGTGTCTTCTGAAAAGGACAAAGATAAAAGACTCTCATGATACCCTCTCTAAGAAATTGTTTTGAAAGAAATTTTCCCTGTTGTTCTTATACCAAACCCATAAAAGAAGATTCTTTGGAAAATTTTAGTTTTCTGGTGAAGATAAGTTATATCCAAGTTAACTTATTCTCATTGGAGTAAGCTGAAAGGTGTTTATCACTTTTGGAGAAATATTTGCATTTTACATTTTGCTTATAATAAGATGTTAAAATAGAAGTTACAACTGAAACAACAAGTAAAATAGATGACTGAGTATGAAACCAAATGTGGAGTTTGCAAAGGAATTAGCCAAAATCCATTAACGTGGCTGTTGAAATCCTTCATGTACAGCAAGGTTATAGAAAGCCAGATTGTTAGATACTGGTGAGGATTTGTGAAGAGAATTTCTTTGGAGGTAGCTGTTGTTCCTCTCTGAATGCCACTGCTTCAACATTCCAAAGAGGGTTCAGGGTAAGCCTGACCCTTACCTTATGACAAGAGATAGCTTCACGAAGATTACTGAGAGTAAAACAATCCTTCTATCGGAGGAAAGAAGAATGAAGAAGAGTTTCCTTCTGTGTCGGGATCAGCCTTCATTTCCAGAGTTAGTCTAGGCAAAACACGTGTTTTCTGTATACCATGTGTGGGCACAGGGTTACCATGCGTGGTGCGCAAGCCGTGAGCTGTCAAGGGTGCAACACCTGATGCTGAGGCAGGAAGGAGTCGAGATTTATTCACATGGTAATCTAAGTTTGTAGATTTTACAACAGTTTCTCAATAGGTAAATACAAAGTGTCTTGAGGAATGGGCACGTCTTTCTAATAAACACAAAGCATCACATGGACACATCTGAGAGAAAGAGAGAAAGTGCGTCCAGCACAGGGGTTGTCTTGAATCCCATTCAATAGGGCTATCTGGAGAGGTTAATGAGACCTCCGTGAACAGAGGCCAGGGGTGGGTACCAGATTGGGAGAGTCTATAGATGGAAAAAGGAAGAGTGTTCAATTGGAAAAGGGGAGCTACAGATGAGAAACCCACAATCATGAGAAAAAATTGGTGCTCACAGAACAAAGCAAAGCATCCCAAGAGAGAAGGAGTTCTCTCTAAATATTGGCAAGCCCCCCACCCACAGGAGTGGATTTTAAATAGAACCTTATTAACTCTTTCTCCACTTCTCCATCCTTCCTCCCGTGTAAACCGTGAGGGTCAGTAACATCGGTTGACAAGCTGGAAGGTGTGGCAGAAGCACATATGTGATGTGCTCCCACATTACATCTGGGTTGGAAAGTCTAGAGGGAATGTTGGTTCTCAAACTGTTCTCTCATAGCCTCAGACGCCCCAGACTCAAACAACTTCTGCACAACCCCAAAATCTATTGCCCACACAGGAACCATTTAAAATGTTCCTTCCATCTCAAAATTTGGGTAAATTTTAACGTTATTTTTTATGGTTTGATCTTTACTCACATTTAGAGAACCACGAAAAGCAGCAACGGAAAGCCTGGGAAGGAAATGCAAAAAGTAATTAAGCTTAAAAAGGGTCAGAAGACCAACAGGTAAATGGGAGGAATAAAGCGGAATAAATGGAAACAGACTGAAGCAGACAAAGAAGCCAGATTTCCGAGTAGGACAATGCGGTGTTTTTTAACTTAATTGGTACCTCATGACGAGTCAATGAAAGCAAGATGGCTGACAGGGGCCCAGCCGCTGCCTCCCGCCGCTGACCAGCATCCCTGAGGTGATCCAAAGCAATCGCGCCATTCGGGGATGTGAATAATAGAAGATCAAGCTGTCATGTTAAAAAGCTGGGAAACCAAGGAAACTCCCAGGACAGGAGCCTTGAAAAAAATGAGGAAGATAGTCCAGACCCAGCAGGGACATTAAATCCAAAGATCACAGTAAAGCAATGTACCTGAATTAACAGAAGCCAGAACGTAAGCAGAAACCAGAGATTTGCCCAACCAGGTCGGCAACCAGGATATTTGAGAGAAACAAGGGAAGTTTGAAACCCACACAGATAAGCAGCAGTCTTCCAAGAAGGGCACGCTTGCCCTGCAAGTGCACAAAGATTTTAGAATGGTTGCAAGGTCACAGAAAATTTTTAAAGGGATCACTTTTCAGATCCTCTATTTTTACATGTACTCTTCCTATAACTGATAACAGCCTAACATTGTGCTCCTCTCTGACGCTCACTTTCCTCCCAATTTACAGAGAAAGGTGTACCTCTCACCCATCTCAAACTTTAAGATGGTTCCAGGACCAAAGAGACAAACAATTCGATTAAATCCTTTAATCAAGCCTCCATAAATAATATCACATATATTCTCCTCAGTGAATCTAATCAAGAAATTCATTTCCTATAGATTTTTACTTTTTTAAATAATTATCAAATGTTTTAATATTCCTATACCATTTAAGCAGTAATATCCCTATACCATTTGATTAATTCTCTGGAGAATTAATCATTACAGAGAATTAATCGTTACAGTAACACTTCAATGCCAAAGAAATATTTTAACACTAATAGCATTATTGTCCCAAAACAATTATAATTTTCAAGTTCGATTTTGTATTTTCTTGTTGCAGTTAAGTTCACCAGGATGAACACATCAGTCAGGGTTCTGAAGAGAAACAAGTCCAATGGGAGAAAATAGATGGAAACAGAGAGAGAGGGATAAAGAGATTTAGTGTAAAGACTCGGCTCATGTGAGTATGGGCCTGGCAAGCCCGAAATCTGTTAAAATAATTAACTGGGAGACCATTAGACTGAGGAGACACCAGTACCTGGGTTCCTATATAAGCAAATTAAAACCCAACTCAGTAGAAATGGCCACATTCTAGGCCTATCAGAAACCACCAACTAACCTCTTACTAGGGACTTTTCACCGAAGTGATTTCCTTGCCTTGCTTCTTCATTCACCCTATAAAAGCTTTCGCTTGTGTCTCTTTGGTGGAGCTTTGAAATGCTTGTGGTATGGAGCTGCCCGGTTCATGAATGGCTATCTGCTCAAATAAACTCTATAAAACCTACTGTGTGGGATTGGACCCAGTGACTCACACCTATAATCCCAGAACTTTGGGAGGCCGGGGCAGGAGGACTGCTTGGGGCCAGGAGTTCAAGACCAGCCTGGTCAATGTAGCAAGACGCTGTCTGCACAAAAAATTTTAAAAATTAGCTGGGCATGGTGTCGCATACCTGTAGTTGTAGTTACTGAGGAGGCTAAGGCAGGATGATTGCTTGAATCCAGGAGTTTCAGGCTTTAGTGCTCTAAGGTGTGCCACTGCACTACAGCCTGGGCAATGAGCAAAACCCTGTCTCTTAAAAAAAAAATTAATGTGCCTTAATTTATTTTTTAACAAATTTGTAGGGTAGGCTACCAAGCTGCCCGGCTGAAAACTCAAATAGGTGTTACCATTACAGTCTTGAGACAGAATTTCTTCTTCAGGAATCCTCTTTCAGTTTTTGCTTTTAGGGCCTTCACCTAATTGGATGAATCACCACCCACATTATCAATGGTAATCTCCTTTACTTAAAAGTCAACTAAATGTAGATGTTAACCTATCTATATTATACCTTCACAGTTTGCTGGCCATGGTGGCTCATGCCTGTAATCCTAGCATTTGGGGAGGCTGGGGTGGGAGGATCACTTGAGGCAAGGAGTTCAAGACTAACCTGGGCAACATAGTGAGACCCCCATCTTTACAAAAAATACAAAAATTAGCTAGGCGTGGTGGTGAGTACCTGTAGTACCAACTACTCAGGTGGCTGAGGCAGGAGGGTCGCTTGAGCTCAGGAGTTTGAGGTTGCAGTGAGCTATGATGACACCGCTACACTCTAGCCCAGGCAACAGAGTGAGGCCTTGTCTCAAAAATAAAATAAAATACCTTCACAGTAATACCTAGATTAGAGTCACTTGAAAAACTGGTAGCCTAGCCAAGCTGACACACAAAACTAACCATCACAGTGAACAACAGAAGTGCAAAAATATGTTACGGTAAGATAAATATAGAGTAAAAGACATGAAGTGAAAATGCAATTTCAAGGAATAAAAGAAATAATCTAATTTTTTTAATATCATGGATATCAAATCTTATTTTAAGAGTGTTTTAAAGCACATATTACATCTTTTACAAAATTTTTAACTTATGGTTTAAAAAAAACATTAGATTTCCTCATAAAAACATGCAAGTATTGATTATCAAAATTCCTGTAGGGGTTATGCAAGCAGAAATGTTTAAGCCAAGCTCTAGCAAGAGTAATAGAGTACAATAAGTACTCACTTAATGTCATTGATAGGTTCTTAGAAACTTGACTTCAAGCAAAATGGTGTATAAAGAAAACCAATTTTTTTCCTCATCAACATTATAATGAAAAGATATTGACAGAAATGACATTATTCAAGGACCTGCTGTGCATCATTTCACTTAAAGTCACAGTTTCCAAGAACCTGTCGACTTTGAGAACTTACTGTACAGCTGCTAAACTTACAGTCTCAGACTGTGCTATACACACAATAGCTGTGCGAATTTAAAAGAATAAACGAAGTTCCCTGGGTTAGGGGGTGTTGTTTTAATATGTCATATTAATAGCACTTATTGATCAGGTTTGGAGAAAGATTAATTTAAATAACATTTGCAGAGCACTGAGCCTGCTTCCCAAAACACAGTCATTCCTCACAAATGCTGGCTGTGATTGTTATCATTCAGCAGGTGGCAACCACAGAGCATAAGCCTCGAAGCTCTGCAATACAGGAACTCACAACCCCAGGCTTGTCCTGCCTGGCTAGCCTTTCTCTGATTCTCTCTCCCAATCCACCCCCAGGGTTCCACGAGTAGACACTAAAGGACTGGTCCTTAATCCCAACCTCGGCTCCTAGTGTATATCATCTCCAATTTTCCTCCAGAAAGTGCTCTAGCCTTGGAACCCCCAAGTTTCCTAAGCACACACTGGACTTCAATTCTCTGTCTTGTGCTGGGCATATATTCCAGCCTGAGCCTCTTCCTAGCGGTTGATCTTGCTCCCTGAAAGATTTCTAGTGACCGTGAGCTCAAAGTGCCTCTGCTGATCTACTCGATTACAAGATAGCGTCTACATCTTAAAAGCAATTTTATTTTTCCAGCTAACCTGATTTGTTTGTGTGGAGGAGCTGTGAATGCTTGAGGTGACAGACAAGCAGTGTGTTTGGGCTGCAACCCTTGCAGACCCAGCGTGCTCACTTTGGCGATGCCTACGGAGGGTTTCCTGCCCCTTAGCATGCTCGTTGCTCTTTTCGAGCTCTCCTGTTTGTCAGCCACGTGCAGTTCCGTGAACTTTCTGGGGTTGCCCCTCCTTCCCAGGGCAAACTATCCCACTCAAGGCTTCTTCCCGTATAGAAATCACAGATTATTGAACTATCCAACTATTTTCTGGAATTTTGCCTGTTTATCCTAAGGGACACTTTTAGTCACATTGAATTATTTCTCCAAACTGCATTTTTTTTTTTTCAAGTTGAGCCTAGGAAACCGGCCTCTTCAAAGAGAGAAAACACAAAAATAGCTTATTAACCCTTCGACGTAACTGATTTTGAACTTGATCAAAGATTTCTTTTACTTTGATCTTCACAGCCATCGATTTTCTGGAGCAATTGTGATCCTTCCCCTACTTAAATTTAATAATTAAATAATTTTTTAAAATCATTTAAATAATAATGCACTTTGAAGACACTTCGGGGAAATGGAACAAAGAGGGATAAAATACCACACTTCCATCACCCCAAGACAACCATTGCTAACCTTTTTTTTGGATCTTGTTTCTGAGAAAAAAAAAAAAAATCTACTTCCCCTTCTACATACATACGCGCACACACCACCAAAATTAACAGTAAGGGAGAAAAAGCAGATCCAAACGTTTTCCTGCCTTTAACTCTTTTGCAGACACTTGTGCTAATTATCCCGCAACCTTCATTTCCTCGGGTCACCAAAGAGAACAAGAGCTTCTCTGAGCAGGCTGCGTGGGTCTCACCCGGCCCCTCTGCTCATAAAATTTCCGGTCCTGTCTTCTGGGTTTTTGCTAACGAGGCAGGCCTCCTACCGTTTCTGCCCTTTAGATGGCAGCATGATCTCTAACACTTCACTGCCTTTTTCTTCCAAGTTATGCAATTCTCACAGCCTAAAATTCAAAAAAAAAAAAAAAAAAAATTCAGGGGAATTACCTGAGGGAGTGCTGAGGAGGTGGAGAAATTGGAAGAGGAGGGGAGGGTCACTGAGGGCGAAGGTGTGGAAAATGGGGAAGCCAGAAGTCGTGTGTGGAATCAAAATGTTCCCAGCGCCCGCATCTCTGCTAAAGACAATACATACGGGGGTTGTCATTGTCATGCCCCACTCCCTGTCACTCGCAAGATTCTGCACAATAAAATGTGCTCATTCATTTGTTCATTCGATACATATTTATCGACTTCCTACTGTGCGCCAGACACAGCAGGAGAGCAGATGGCACCGGACAGCTGGACCGCAGGCAGCAGGGCAGCAGGCAGTCGACACTGGACACAGACACAAACCAAACGGATCATTCTCCTTCGCTTCCTCTGCCCTTGTGGGTCTCATATGCGAGTGTAGGAGGTAAACAATTAAAAAGGAAACAAATACGTGTATAATACAAATTTAGGTAGTGATGAGGGCTATGAGGTAAAGGAGCTAGAAAGAGTGTACACAGTGGGCATTTTGGATGGATTGTCAAGCAAAGTTTCTCTCAGGAGGTGATATTGGAGCAGGGACCCAATGAAGTGAGCAAGGGAGTGAGCCTCTAGGTTGTCTGGGAGAAAGTAAGGCAAAGGGAACAGCCATGCGGACGCAAAGGCCGCTGTACCCAGGCATCCTTGGAGATGTCAACCTAAAAGGAAGAGATTGAGGCAAAATTAATGCAAGTAGAGAGTTTATTGGGGCCAAGCTTGAGGCCTGCAAGCCGAGCACATAGATTCACGTCGCCCTGAATACACATTTCAGTTAGCAGCAGTTACTAGTGGATTTTTAAAGGCAACAAAAGGGGACAGGGAGTGAGCTGATACAAAGTTGTCTCTCAGGAATTCTCTTTGGCTTACAGACATAACATGATTAGTGATTGGCTGTCCATTGTGGGTTCTAGTGTTGGGTACGGCGTTATCAGCTTAACTTCTAGCTACTTGTGGCAATGCAAGCAGTTTCAAGCGATGACTACATAGCTCAAAGGAGGAAGTAGGAAACAATTGTTGTCTCTCTCACTTTTGTTTTTTTGAGACTGAGTCTTGCTCTGTCACCCGGGCTAGAGTGCTATGTCATCAGCCTAGCTCACAGCAACCTCAAACTCCTGGGCTCAAGTGATCCTCCTGCCTCAGCCACCCAAGTAGCTCGGACTACAGGCATGCGCCACCATGCCCGGCTAATTTTTTCTATTTTTAGTAGAAATGGGGTCTCATTCTTTCTCAGGCTGGTCTCGAACTCCTGATCTCAAGCGATCCTGCCACCTTGGCCTCCCAGAGGTGGATTACAGGCATGACCCACCTTGCCCGCCAGCTGTCTCATTTTAATGTCTCTCTGGGCCTGATAATTAAAAGGACTTTCATTCTTCAGATAAAAGTTTTTTTTCTTTTCTCAGCTCTTTAAGAAACAGGAGGAAGCCCGTATGGCTGGAATAGGATGAGCAAAGAGGAGACTAGCCAGATAAATGAAGTCAGAAAGATGAGGTCATCTAGGGCCTTTATGTTAAAACCTGGCCACGAAGAAGGGGCCAGGTTTTATCATAAAGGTTATGGAAGGCCTTCTGAACAGAGGAGTGACATGATCCAGAGGCTGTTGCAAAAGCCATGGAGGGTCGGTGGTGGCCCGTGGTGGAGGAGGGGAAACTGAGAGCCAGAAACAGGGAGGGTTTGCGCACTGGGAGAGCTGGGGAGGGAGAGGCCAATAGTTCTGTTTCGGGGAGTTGGGTTTAAGGTCCTATTAGTCATTCTATTACAGATGTCAAACAGGCAAATGGATGCACAAGTCTAAGGCTCAATGGAAAGGTCAGAACTGGAGAAAACGGGGGTCCTGAGTACGTAGATAGCATTTATAACCAAGTCGCTGAAGGATATCATGCATGGAACAAGTGTGGAT
>CAUYSK010031128.1:0-26582 GCA_963575035.1 Avahi laniger
GAGGCTGGCGGAGCCTGGGAACAGCGTGGGGCCGGAGTGGCCCAAGCAGAAGGGTGCTGAGGGAGGGGACTCTAGAGTGACGGACCAGGTCAGAGGGGTACTGTGGTCGGGGTGACATCTCACAGGGCCTTGAGGGCCACTGCAGGGAGTCTGGATTTTGCTCTAAGTGATGTGAGAAGCCATGTGGGGGTTCCAAACAGAAGAATGACAAGACCTGATGGAATGCATGTTGAAGTGGGGACGGGAGTGGTAAATAGAGGTTTCCTACATCTGAGAAACGCCCACATTCCGGGGCCTGCGTGATGAAAGTGCCTATTTGATGGATAGATACCATTTTTATGGAAGGCTAAAAAAAATACACGGCCTACAAATATCAGAAAATCCCCTACCAATTTTTTTTTTCCTGAAAAGAGCAACATGTGACTTAAAATAATATCTGATTAAAACACACCACCATGCAGTGGCAGACACAGGCAAAGGAAGCGGCTCCAAAACTGCCTCTTTCTGTCCCAGATAAAAAAGTACATTTTTGAATTAGAAGTCCAATGCATTGTCAATTGTGCCACAGAGTAAAAAATCCATTTTTGGATTTGTTGGCTCTGTACAAACACAGGGAGAGACACTCACCTCGGCCAGGGCTAGCGCGGAGAAGGGTGTATCTTCCGCGGGTTTCACGACCACGGTGCAGCCGGCTGCCAGGGCGGCGCCCACCTTCCGGGTGATCATGGCGCTGGGGAAATTCCACTGGGGTCAGAAGAGCGGAGGAAGTATGTCAGAAGAAAGACTGTCTCATTAGTCCAAAGGAAGGCAGGTTAGGAAGTCAGTCAACAAATTCCATTGCACAACTGACTGACAAACCTGTTCTCTGGCTGCACAGGTGCATTCTCCGAACACCTGACCCCTCCCAACTTGAGGGACTTGGGAGATAAAGGCTCAAAAAGACAGGAAATATTTTCAGAATTTAACATTGGGTAAAATTATCTAGACTGGAGTCAGCCAACTTTTTTTTTTTTTTGTGAAGGGCTACACAATAAATCTTTTAGGCTTTTAGGATATGTGGTTCCTGTCACAACTTCTCAACTCTGCAGCTGTATCGTGAAAAACAGCCACAGATGGTATATGAATGGGTGTGGCCATGTCCCAATAAAACTTTATTTACAAACACAAATACTAGGCTGGATTTGGCTTCAGGCCCTTGAGAGAAAATATTAGCAATGGTGATTGTGAAAATGGCAGATAATTTGTTATGTCCCTCTATAAAAATATTTATGGATATTTATAGACATCTACACACGTAAAAAACAGTATTTCATTTTCATAAACACATATGTAGTGTTTATTCTGGTATTGTTCCAAGCACTTTAAAATTATAATTAATTAAATTCTTATCACCACCCAACAATGTTGGTATTATCCTCATTAGCAGGTCTGGGAACACCGAGACAGCACAGTTACACAACTTGTCCAAGGTCACACAGCTGGCACACAGTAAGCTTCAAGCCAAACCTAGGAAGTGTAGGCAGTAAGGGGGATTCTATCTGTAATTACAGTGAGCAGGGAAAGAACAGCAATCTTGAGACCAGCTGGCGGACACTGGAGAGAAGTCATATGCGACCTAGTAGAAGGTAGGTCCTAGAAAGACTGGTCACCCAGAGAGGAAACTGGGTACCCAGAGATGGGCTGCAGCCCCATCCGGGCAGATGCAATATCTCATTCTTAGCCTTTTAACCTCTAGAGCCTGGCCTAGTGCCTGCAAGTAGATACACAAATGCTTTGTTGTGGATAACAATAAATGAAGCATTTTTTCCAAACTATGGCACATCAAAAAATATGTCATATCTTAAGTCCTTTTAAAAATGATAAATATCAAAAGATCTTTTCAGGGGTGCAATATCAGGGAGAAGCCTTCATGCCAAGTCAGAAAAGCTGCCTGGGTCCTCCTGTGGGTCATCCCACTTTCCCAGGCGTTAGCAAATACTACTCCCACTTGCTGCCAACACACCTACCATATCACAAAGGACCAGGAAACACAGCTCTGCATCCAGCAAAGGAATCAGGAAACCGAGAACAGGTGATAAAGCTAGCAGGATGAGCACACCGGCTCACGGGGAAGCATGAATTGTTTCCCAATCTTCTACCCTAGGATCCTGCTGATCCTCGCACGTACCGGGGTGATGATTGCAGCCACACCTATAGGCTGCTTGAGGACCAGGGCCCGCTTGTCCTTTGCTGAAGTATAGATAATGTCTCCATAAATGCGGCGCGCTTCCTCTGAAAACCACTCTAGGAAAAGGGCGGAATAGAGAATTTCTGACTGTGCTTCCTTCAGTGGCTTTCCCTAAATTAAATCAGAAAAGAACCCATTTATTATTACCTTCTAATAATAAAAGAAGGACTCTGTGCTTCTAAATTCTTCAAGGCTGCAAAAAGAGTAGAAAAGTCTCCCGTTACAAAACCTACAGGGTTGCTGGGAAATTTCTAACTTGAGTGTGATTTTCAGAAAGCAGAACTACAAACAGTGATGGCCATAAGCATGGTTGTATCACCCTAAACCACAAGAATCATTTGCATTCTCAATGTTTAGGAGACACCTGGAGCTGCATCTTCTACTTTTTTCTTCTTTCCAATAATACCTAAATATTGTAACCATGGTGTAAAATCATTTATTATACTTAGGGAGGAACTATTGGTACATTTTAAAATATACAAAACAACATGAAAAATCAACCATAACAGTCACATAGAAAAAAAACTGGAATGGTGAAAAAGCAGTATTCATATAATTTCAAACAAAATCTAATTTTGGATATTAATAAGAATAAACTAGAACATACAAATTTTATTTTACCAAATGTGAGTACTCTGGCACAATACTGATTTGGTATTTGATCAGTAGATGAGAAATCACATATTCTTGAGCTATAGACAGCACAGATGGGAAGCCAGAGGCCTTCCCGAGTTTAGTCTAAAAATTCCCAGACAAGTTCTCAGGGTAGTGAGCCAGGACCCTGAACTTACATTCTCAGCTGTGATTATCTTGGCAAGGTCATCCTTATTTTGTATCATTAACTCATACCATTTCCGCAGTAATGAACTCCTTTCCTGAAAAAGAAGTAACAAGACAGAAAAGTAATGAAATGCCAAGTATAAGACAGACTGCTAAATAATATTCAATTTCCTAAAATAGCTGTGTGGATTCATTCCTGGTGTGATGGTTAGTTTTATGTGTCAACTTGACTGGGCTAAGGGATGCCCAGATAGGAGTTAAAACATGATTCTGCACATGTCTGTGAGGGTGTTTCCAGAAGAGTTTAGCATTTGAATTAGTAGACTGAATAAAGAAGATTTGCCCTCACCAATACAAGTGGCATCATCCAATATACTGAGGACCTGAATAGAACAAAAAGACGGAGGAAGGGAGAACTGGCTCTCTGTGTGAGCTCAGACATTCATTTTCTCCTGTTCTCAGGCACAAGACATCAGCACTCCTGGTTCTCAGACCTTCAGAACCAACTACACCACTAGCTTTCTGGGCCTCCAGCTTGGACACAGCGGATTGCGGGACTTTCTCGCATCCACAATCACGGGAGCCCATCTCTCATAATAAGTCTCTTCCTACATATCTCCATATATCCTGTTGGTTCTCTTCCTCTGGAGAACCCTGAGCAATGTCCTTGGGAAGACGAATGTCAACCCTTCTTTGATAAGCTTTGAGTTGCATCTAAAGGAGTATACGAGTCATAAACATAAAAGAAAAAAGTTTTGTGGAAGCAGCTACTATTGTTTATGGTAAATAAGAATAACTTTAATTTTACTACACAAAGGTATAGTTCCCTACAGTTTTTATATTATTATTTTTAACTGTGATAAAATACACATAACATAAAATTTATCATCTTAACCACTTTTAAGTGTGCAGTTCAGTGGCATTAAGTACATTCGCAGTGTTGCACAACCATCCCCACCGTCCACCTCCAGAACTTTCCACCTTCCCGACCTGAAGCTCTGTACTAATTAAATAACTCCCCACTCCCTGCTCCCTCCAACCCCTGGCAACCACCATTCTTCTTTCTGACTCTATGAATTTGACAACTCTAGGTACCTCGGATAAGTGAAATCTGCCCCTTTGTGACTGGCTCATTTCATTCAACGTAATGTCCTCAAGTATCATTCTCTATTTTAACAACTTGCTGGCAAATTGGATTTGTCCCACAGACTGGGGTGGGGATCGAGGGGTGTGTGAGGCATAAGAAAGGGTTTTATACACTTCAGGAGAGGGCCCAGGCACAGCAACGTGATTGTACTTAATGACACTGAACATACTTACAAATGGTTAAAATGGTAAGTTTTATGCATATTTTACCATAATTTAAAAAATTCTCAATGAGCAAAAAGGAGATAAAGGGATAAATTAGATTTTTAAGCTTATGGAAGAAATGGTTTCTAAAAGTAAAAAAAAACTTTTAAAAATTTCATTTACATAAAACCGGTTGGAAAAAAAAAGAAGGCCGCTGAGAGAATCAGGCCAACGGGGCTGCACAGAGGCACTCTAGAGAGAGAGATGTCCCAGGGCTTCAGCCTCCTGCATCTGAACAGGTGTATCCAAAGCCACGAAGAATCTTTAGTTTACTCCCCTCTGCCTGAAGGACTGCCCACTGCAGTGAGTGCGCCTGGTTTGTCATTTGGATGTGCTAATCCATTCAGCAGATCTAAGATTTTAATCTTTCCTTGTAACACTCATGAGCGGAGAGCCTGAGTGTGTGTAAGTATCACTAGCTGTCTTTTTTCTGGGTTATTTCCCTTCTCTATTCCGGACAGGCGAACAAGCTGCATTTTCTTGCCTCTCAAGGATATTATTGAGGCCTCTAAATCTCAAACCTGGAGAAGAGGCATCAGCATCTCTTAAAACAATATTGCTATAGTCATTACATTTTGTTTACCCTCATGCTCTGCAATATCAGTTAAGAATCTGGTGACTCCAGGCCTGTGGATTATTCTGGTGAGAGATGACATACTAAAATCTAGGAGATCTGGCTCGGAAAAGTAAATTAAATTCCCGAGGAAATGTCCTGCTGTGAATAAAGCACCATACTTAGTCTGAGAAAGAATGAGAGAAGGACATGAAACAGCATGAGAACTATAAGAACAAAAAGTAGCTTCTGCTTGGTGGCAGAAAACACAATGTTCAGGCTGAACACATAAACCAGCAGAAGCCACAAAATACCCTCAGCATGCAAAGCCCTCGGTAAACAAAGTATGAGTTGAATCGTGTTGACCTAAAAATGATATGTTGGGAGTCCTGACACCCAGGACCTCAGAATGTGACCTTGTTTGGAGATAGGGTCTTTACAGAAGTAATCAAGTTATAATGAGGTCATTAGGGTAGGTCCTGATCCAATTTAACTGTGTCATTAGAAAAAGGAGAAAGTTGGACACAGGCACAGAAACCCGCATAGAAGAAAGACAATGTGAAGAGACACAAGGAGAAAGAGGCCACTTACAAGCCGAGGGGAGAGGACTAGAGCAGATTCTTCCCTCATGGCCCCCAGAAGGAACCGACTTTGCTGACACTTTAATTTCAGACTTTTAACTTCCAGACCTGAGACAATAAAGTTCTTTTGTTTAAGCCACCAAGTTTGTGGTATTGTTACAGCAGCTGTAGGAAACTAATACAGTCTGTATAAGGGGCCGTGTGGAAGTGCCAGACTCAGACAGGGTTTCTGAGAGGCAGGACAGTGGACACTCGCGTGGTGCTCAGATCTCAGGGCCTCCCTGTGACCAGCAGTGAAGTGAGGGACGGTGACCTGGGATCTCTCAGCCGTCCCCCTCGTGAGTAACATGAATTGAAACTGATAAGAACAGATACTATACTTGATCTTAGCCAAAAAGCCAAGAAGCAATAGACGAATCAAATATCTACTTCACTGAAACGATGAAATCAAACAAGTGTGAAGCACCAAGAGCAATACTTAGCTGTGTCGGGTACAATAATAGCCTCCAAATATGTCCACATCCTAAGCCCCCGATCCTGTGACTATGTTAATTACACGACAAAAGGGATGCTGCAGATGTGATTAAATTAAGGATCCTGAGGTGGGGAGACTATTCTGGATTATCTGGATGGGCCCAATGCAATCATAAGGGTCATTGCAAGAGAGGGGCAGAAGGGTCAGAGGGAGAGAAGGCGAGGTTGGAATGTGGGGCCAAGGGCCACGGAACGTGAGCAGCCTGGAGAAGCTGGAAATGGCAAGGAAACAGACTGTCCCTACAGCCTTCAGGAGGAACCTAGCCTTGCCAGCCTATTTTCGACTGCTGACCTCTGGAACTGAAAGAGAAGAAATTTTTATTGTTTGAAGCTGCTAAGTTTATGGTAATACGTTACAATGGCCATGGGAAACAAACGCATTCATGCATAAGGCAGTCAGTAAATATTAGTTCCCTTCCTCCCATGTCCTCTAGGAGTTCACAAGGTAGGAAAAAGGAGGTCATAAAACACATGAAAAGAAAGATATGAGGCAATGCAGAAGATGACAAGGTACTTGGAACAGGCCTGGGGGTTTGGAAGAGGGAGAATAATAGAAGGTTGTGGTTAGACGGGCTCAAAGGCAGAAGTTACACAAGAGCTAAGCCTTCAAGAATGGGTGGGACGTGAATGGGCCTAGAGAAGGGAGGGGGAAACAGACCCGGGAGAAAGACAGCAAAGGCCTGGAGGCAGGAGAGGGATGCATCGCAGAGCTGCCTTGCAAACCGTGTTTGCCACGTCACTGCATTTGCGCCCCACGTCTCCTAGCTGCAGTTGCAGGCCCTTAGGGAAGTGAAGGTACCACTCCCTTAGTATAATAAGATGCTCCAGGACCCAAGAACCCCTCCTTCCAGTAACGAAGTTTCCCTAAAAAGACTGGAGCCCTTGTGAGATGGAAACTGACGTCACTGTAATGTTCAAGGGACACAGACATTAGCACAGCGGTGTGAGCAGAACACAGGGTAACACTGCCAGTATCAGCGAAAGGCCCCAACATCTGCCCTGCGGTTGCCAAACCACCACTGACCCCCTAACTGTAACACCATTGTATGGCAGCCTTGATCCTGTGGGCCCTAGAGGGACTCCAGAATGGCCCTAGAGGAACCAGGGATCAGGCCTTGAACATGCCAGGTCATTCCCATGGCTGTAAGCATACCTGCGGTGCACATGGCCATGACTCTCACATCTAGATCTCTAGCCCAGGGCTTGCTCTCAAACCCTGGACTCACATATCCGACTGCCTACTTCACATTCCCACTGCGGCGTGAATGGGTATCTTCGACTCAAGGTCTAAAACTGAGCTCCGAAGTCTCACCCCACCGCCGTTCCACCTGCACCCTTCCCCCGCCTTAGCTTCACCCCACTTCATCCTTCGGTGGCTCAGGCCAAAAGCCCTCGGGTCTCATTGACTCCTCCCTTGCCAGCGCCCTCGTTCGTGCCACCGTGATCTGCCACTGAAATCCCTGCACCGTCCTTCCAACAGGTCTCCCTGCTTCCAGCGCTGTTCCTTCTTCATGTGTCCTCAGCACTGTGGCCAGAGTCATCCCTTCGAAATGCAAATCAGATCGTATCTCTACTTAAAACCCTGACACGGCCCCCACCTCACTCAAAGTAAAACGCAAAGTCCTCAGAAAGGCCCACTTCTCTCACGTGGTCCAGCCCCCTCCTTCCCGGATCTCTACGACTTCTTTGCCTACAACTCTTCCCCTGTGCTCAGTCCACGTGAGCCTCCTTGCTGCTCTGCAAAAAAACGTCAGCCCCGCTCCCAACTTTGGCTCCAGCCGAATCTCCTCACTTCCTTTGGTCTTCGTATATCATGTCCTCAGTGAGGCCTACACTGATGTTACGGGCTGAATGGTGTCCCCCTCCATTGATATGTTGAAGTCCTAACCCCCCGGTACTTCAGAATGTGACTGTATTTGGAGAGAGGGTCTTTATAGAAGTAATTAAGTTAAAATGATGTCACTGCGGTGGGCCCAATCCAATCTGAATGGTATCCTTACAAAAAAGTTGAGGACACAGACACAGACACACAGAGGGAGGACCACGTGAAGACACAGGGAGAAGACAGTCATCTGCAAGCCAAGGAGACAGGCCTCAGAAGAAACCAACCCTGATGACATCTTGACCTTGGACTTGTAGTCTCCAGAACTGTGGGATAATAAATTTCCGTTGTCTAAGCCTTCCAGTCTGTGTACTGGTAACGGCAGCCCAAGCACATGACTACACCTGACCAGACACTATGTACGCTGCGTCGTGCCTGCCCCTTCCCTCTGGCCCCTGATCCTCTTCTCCTGCTTCCTCTACCTTCTCGCCCTCATGGTACTCACCACCTCTAACATACTTATTTACATAGGCATTATGTGCATTGTCCATAGTTTAGATCTCCCCTCTGCCTCATATGAGCTCCATAAGGGCAGAATATTTCTTTTGTCCACCGATGTATCCCAGGCACCTCCACCAGTGCATGGCATATAGCAGGTGCTCAGTAAACAGCTGAAGGATGGCTGTTAAGAATCTCTGGTACTTGTGCAGATCACTGGATGCGTATCTTCAGAGGGAGGGGTTTCAAGGTTAGTGTAGAAAATGACTTCACTGGGTTGGCTCCAGGTGTAATATAATAAATGAAGGAGGAACATTAGTTTTCTTCTTACTCTATTCTCCCTATTTAATGATCCCCATCCCTTACCCCCAATTCTCTAGTGTTCTTTATGTCAGTAAATAGCATTTATCCATTCAGGCTAAAAACCTGGAGAATAGTCCTGGACTCCTCCCTTTCCCTGCACAAAGTCTGAATCTTCCTACACTTCTCTGTTCCTGATCCCATGGCTAGACCAGGGCACTCACTACCAGACTTCTTACAGACCACTGCAGTAGTCTCCTAGGTGGGCTCCGTGCAGCCGGGGAGATATTTCATCTACTCTGAAGGGCCACACGTGCTCTCTCACTGCCCTGACACCCCGCCCCCTACCCCTACACACACACACAAGGTCAGGCTTGTTACCAATTTAACACTCAGCTCACTTGTATTCTGTGCTTGTGTTCTGCCTCCCCTACTGGGCAGTACACTTCATGAGGGTTGAGGGCAGGGGCCGTGTCCCTAGCACCTGGCACAGAGGTTGGCCAAAGTCTATGTTCCAAACTTATTTGTTGATCGGCTCCTTTCTTGTTGCTCTGATTTTCCGTTCTGTGTACCCCGGGGAATCGAGGAGAGGAAGACGGGGCTGGTTTCACTTTTGGGCCAAGACCCCTCTGTTCCCTGCTGGGCCCCGGGGCAGCTCTCGACCCCTGCACGCGGCAAGCTCTCACCTTGGCCGAGACCGCCTTCCAGCTGCAGAAAGCCTCGTAGGCGGCGCGCACGGCGGCGCGGGCCTCGGGCACCCCGCAGTCGGCCACCATGCCCAGCGCGGCGCCGCTGGCCGGGTCGTGCACCGGGAAGGTGGCGGCGGCCGGGAGCCAGCGGCCGCCCACGAAGCTGTCGCTGCGCAGCAGCGCCGCGGACAGGCCCGCTGGGCCCCCGGCGTAGCAGCGGAGCTGAGCCTGGCTGGGCGCGGGCCCCGAGGCGGGCCCCAAGCCGCCGGCGCGGGGGCAGAGGAGGCGGCCGGGAGGAGGCGGCCGGAGGCGCGGGGCCCCGCAGCTCCGCAGCCAGAAGCAGATCGCCATGGCCCGGGCAGCGGCGGCGGCTGGAAGCAGGCAAGCGGGTACGCGCGCACGGGAGCGCGGGGCGCGCGGGGAAGCGGGAGGAGCGAGGAGGGAGCGGGGACGAGCGGGGGGAGGTTGCCGAGTCGCGGAGCAGCGCCCTCTCGCCGCGCCACTCTCTGGATTTCGCCCGAGCGCCGCGTGGCTTCGCTCCCTGAGCGACCTTCTCCCGGGGAATGTTGGGGCCTGGGTTGGGGACGGCTCGCCGGGAAATGCACCTGCCGACCGCCGTCACCTTTCCCCCACTCTGGTGCTCATTTGTCTGTAACTACTCCGTAGACCCCAACGGCTGCGTTAGAACCGCTCCCTCCCCTTGTTATCCCCCCAAATCCGGCGCCCCCTGCCGCAGGAACTTGTGCTCTGTGCATAGATAGATGCACTGGTGCCTGCCCCAGATGCCAAGGTCGTGACCGTGTTCCTTCGTCTCTGCAGCTTCTGCGCACGTAGGATTTGGGGGATGCGGGGACAAGGCGCCGCTCCGCGTTCTGCTGCCTGGGCGCTTTTCTGTGTGTGCCTAGGGGTGTCCTCGGCGTGCACCTGACATTTGGACATAAACAGACTTGCATCCAAACTCAGAATCTGTTGTCGGCAAGCTGTGTGACCTGGACAAATTAGCCTCAGTCCTCTCACCTGTAAAATACAGCAACACCTATGCCATAGGTTTGTTGTGAGAAAACGTGTAATGCTTACTGCAGCTGCTGCCTTAAATTCAGTATCTTGTTCAAAGTCGTACTAGCTGCCCTAGTCAAGCCGCTAGTAAGATTAAAGTTGGGCTGCCAACTAGTAAATGGAACGATTTGTCAAAATTGAATTAACGAAGGTAAAAAGATTGAGCATACTGCGGTCACCTTTAAACAGCACTCTTCGTCCGTTCAAAAATTAGACTTGGGTTTAAAACTCCGGAAGCAGCAAGGAAGCTTAAATTTTAATGAGGAAAAAAATAAAAATAGCATGCCTATACTCGGAATTTGTGGATTCAAATGAAGCCCAACTCTATGCACTGATTTTAGATTACTAGTCTCGACATATCTCCCATTCTCAATTCCTACAGAGTTGAGTGTGTCTTGCTGGCTTTTGCGGAGTTTGTGAGCTCTTCGCCTTTTTTGGGGACGTTGTATTTTTTTTGACATTTGCAAAATGCTGAGATAGTACTTTAAATTTTGACTTTGTCTTTTGCTGAGTCAGATCCACTCAGTTTTGAGCCCTTCACATGTGGCAGAAGTGGTGACAGCCGAGTTTAATCTTTTATGTGTGTGGATTCACTACTTCCTTCTGTATTTTATTGAAGGAATTGGGGAGGACAAGGGAGTGCTGACGGGGACGTCGAACGATGGGTATCCGGATTGGGCTGGGGAGTAGACGTGTTTACATCTGCTGCCTGCAGGGGGAGCTCTGCTGATGGCCCGGAGTGCAGGGGCGTCGTCGTAGCTCAAAGCAACCTTCAACTCCTGGGCTCAGGCTATCCTCCCAGGTAGCTGGGACTACAGGCGCGCGTCACCATAACCGGCTGATTTTTTTTTTTTAATTATTTTTTGTAGAGACGGGGTCTCGCTATTACCCAGGCTAATCTGGAACTCCTTGCCTCAAGCAATCCTTCTGCCTCAGCCTCCCAAAGTGCTAGGATTACAGGCATAAGCCACCGTGCCTGGCCAGGTTATCTTTTTAAAGTTCTATTCCAAACGGTGCCCTCTCCCCTTCCCAGCTTACTTATCCGTTAGGCATAGCAGGTACGAAGCCTGGAGCCCATAGTACTTTTAGGAGAACACAAAAATGTTTCATTTCTTCTAAAATCAGAAAAAAGAAAATGAACTTTTAGGTGGAATATTAATATATTAATTTTATACCAATGCAGATATAAAATGTGATTTTAATTAATTAATTTATGTATTTTTTTGAAAGGGAGGGCTTAACAAAGGCAAAAGTGCATAGAGCCTAGGAAATTCACGGTGTGGCTTCCCCCTTCCCCTCACTGTTTTGTGCATTCTGCAAGCCCTGGTTCAGAGTGGGAACAATCCCTCCCGGCTCGTGTCTTACTTCTAGGCTGCCCTGGTGCCCCCCAGAGCCCAGCTGGGTGTGCTCACCAGGGCCTGCAAGAACAAGACCACCAGGTGACAGGGAACTTTTCCCTCCTGTCTCCTTAGCCTGCTCCTGTCTGGGCACCTCCACCCCCCGATTGCCACCTTTATCCATCCTCTCTCGCATTTGCTCTAATGGCCCTATGATGACAGCAACTTACTAGGCTGGTGTAGAAGTGAGTTGGAATTGTCTGCTGTATTTCAAAAGTTTCTGGACATTAAAATCTGCATCTCATTTATCTGCACAGGGAGACCCACCTTCAATTCAAAATCCTCACCCAATTTTGCTTTATACAGAAATCTAAATTGTTATAAAAGATACAATGCTTTAAAAAAGATATAAGGCTGAGTACCATTGTGTAAAATATTTTTTTGTTTTTTGAAAAATTCCATAAGGAAGATAGTTATTTAATAGAAATCTATGGTGAATATTTCAAAGAAGGAAAATTCCTTTCGAATGCATTAAACACTTACTGTATACCAGGCTCTAGTCTAGGCACTTTACTCAGCTGATCATCATAACAAAACCGTAAGGTGGGTGCTATTATTATCTGCATTTTATATACAAGGAAACTGAGGCATAAACATTTTTAATAACTTGTGCAAAGTCACCCAGATACAGGAGGTAGCAGAACAGGGACTAAAATGAAGCTTGAGACCCTTTGGCTCTCAAGCCCGTATTTCCCTACCCATTCCTTGCTGTAACTGCATGTCTACTTTTCAGCTTGTGTCTGTATTTCCGCAAGAGCTCTAAATGACAGAATGATGCTGTCTTGCTTATAACAAAGCCACCTGTATTAGAAAAGGGGGCATGGTTTAGGAAGAAAAAGATTTTCATATACTTATTATTTGTCAGATAGTTTTCTTAATATTGCAACCTATATTTTAACCTTCTTTTAAAGTCATATCTTTGATGTTTTCATGGTTACAAAAATAATACAAACTTAAAAATTTAAGCAATATTGTCACATAAAGGCCATATTCATAACCATCACACCACCTAAGCAAATAATTCCCTTCTATTTTATTAAATGCATACGTTTGTCATTCTGAACCCTAAATACAGAAGATATATAATGAGAAATTTGGGATTAGTGTTGCTTAGTAACTGAACCCATTTCTTTCTCTGGTGCTTTTTGGATGGGTTTGCTTTATTATAATAAAAGTTAGATGTTGTTTCCAGGCAGCATTATTTTTTTCCCTAGTGACCCTTTGCAACTCTCTTAACTGTTTCCCTGGATTGACTACTCCTGGAATGCTCTGAGTTTACCAAAGCCCCAATTTGTAATGGCCACCACCTGACCCACAGGCTTTAGAAGGCCCAGAGTGAGAGGGAGGCAAAGTGAAAGGCCTTCAGTGGCCAGAAGGGTATGGAAACGTCCACACATTGTGTGGCTGGTGGGGACAGGAGGCCATCACCAGGCCATCTAGGAGGGCACGCTCTAGCGAAGTGGGACAGCTGGCTCCTCAGCTCCAGGAGATTGTCATATCACATGGGCATGTCAGTTCCTGCAGCCAATTATTTTGTTTGTTTGTTTTTAAGAGAGCCAGAATCTAGATTTTTATGTGAATTTTCTCATTTAAAAAAATACCGGCCTGAGTTTATACAACTCCCTGTTTGACAAACAAAACACATCAGCATATGGCCGCTAGCCTAAAAGTAATCAGAAGCAGCTGGGCCTAATGCCCTCCGGTCGGGGAAGCAGCGGGATTCATTTCCTTGAGGCTTTGCAGGTGGCCGAGTTAAGGTTTCAGAGGAAAATGTTGGCACACGACTGTCTCAAATCATCCCACTTTCTTTTCTTTTTTCTTTACAGCAGAGAAAGAGTTTATTCTGCATATTGCTAAGTGGGGAGATGGGAGAAATTTCTCAAATCTACCTCCTGGAGAATCTGGGAGACAGGGTTTTAAAAGAGTTTGGTGTAGGCAACTGAGTCTGCTAGTTGGCTGGGTTTGGGGTGAAACATAGGGTTGTAGAAATTGTCTTCTTTGCTGAGGAGGTTCTTGGGTGGGGGTCACGTGACCAGCTAAGTCACTTCCTTGGTATGGATGGCTGGTCTGGGTGGGTCAGCCGCTCTGCAATGCAGGACCTTGAAGATAACTTGGAAACTTCAAAAGGTGATGTTATTTATGGAGAAAGCTGAGAATCCTTATGACCACCAGCTATGTGGCTCCAGGGTGGCAATTATAGAGATGCAAATAGGGGGACAGTGGCTAATTACTATCATTTTTCGTTAGGCCTGTGCCTTATTTTTAGCTAGGCCCTTACCCCAGTTCTCGCCTTGCACCCCTGCATCAATTTGTAAAGGTGGTTTCACAAAGTGAAAGTAAAGAAGGAAGCTACTCCACCTGAAAATGCATTCCAGAGAGAGGAAGAGGTCAGTCTCCACAGGTGGAGAAAGACCCCCACTTTCTAGTCGCCTTTCCGTTTGGCTAGCCCGAGAATGAATACCATTTCCTCCCACTCTTTAGGAGCCTCTCTCTTGCTTTTAATGTATAGCATACATAATTTGTGCTTTAAGATTACTATCATTTTCATAAAGAGCTTAATTTTTTTCAAGGTTAAGTGCAATGGATTGGCTACTTCATGACTGGTATATTCTGAGCCTAGCATTTTCCAAACCCTTGTTTCTTCACCGTAAATCTTACCTTTCCCTCCACCTCCCAAGATGGAATCAGCATCTTTGCTTGGGCTGCTAGAATCTGACCTTGCCACAGGCTCTGGATAAGCCCTTTTAGAACAGCCAGAGAGAGAGAGACCAGGAGTGGCAGCTCTTGTGTAATCCCATACAAGTGTCAGTATCTGTTGCCAAATACTGAAAGAGAAGCCAGTTCCAGCTGATCACCATAAAAGCTTTCCCAGCACTTGTGGCTTCGGAGGCTGCGGAAGCAGGACGGACTGAGAAATGTGTGGAAAGGATGCATGAGAGACCACCCTTGTCAGATGAGGCAGTCCAATATATTGACTATCCATGTGCGCAGGTGAGTGGTTTTTTTAGAAAGCAAAATATATTTGGAGATAACTTTGCTTGTATTTCCATACAAATTTCATGTACAAGTAAAATCCAGAGAAAAACCTTGGTCAGAAGATGCAATGCATCCACCTAGAGGCTTTTAGATTTCAGTGTCTCACCCCCTCTCCTCTCCAGGAGGACAGAGTTTGTTTGCTGTTCTGGTGAAGCTAAACAGTAGTTGTACAGTTGACTTCATTGGAAAACAATATTATTTTGAAACGAGGCTTGGTTTTCCAGGTCATCGACCTGCTTAGAGAGGAGCAGTGGATCTGCGCCTGGATTTCGGAGTCCCAGCACTGGAACAGCTCTGAGAATTCCCATGTGCCCTGAGGAGCCGGTGAGGAGCGAGAGCATGTCTGCTTTCAGGTTGTGGTCTGGCCTGCTCATCCTGCTGGGTTCTCTCTGTCCTAGAGGTTCATCATGCGGCATTTCAACACACATTGAAATAGGTAAGTACTGGTGCCTTGTGTTGTTGGGAGGACAATAAATCTATCAGGAGACATGAAGGGAGAGACTGAGAATCTGTCCTGTGTATGGATGCCATTCCCCCCGCTGCACTGAGCGGCCTGGCAGTGGGGACTGCAGTCGTCCACGCTGGATTCAGTGGAGGGCAAGTAAGCGAGACAGCTGCTGCCCCTTGGTCACAGGGTTCCTGGGTATTTCTCTGGGAAATAGAGGAGAGCTCAATAAACTAGAGGTTGCAATGAAGCAGAAGAACTGATAGTAATAGAATGGGAGAGGAGAAAGATGGGTGGAATATGGTAGGAGTGAGGAATTTATTTTTGTTGTTTCACATTTCCAAAGACAGGCATTTCCAAGTATACGTAAGGAACCGTGTGTGGCTTTGGGAGTGGATCCCCTGAGTCAAATTGGCTTTAAAGGTGCTTGGCTTCTGGAATGTCAAGGAAGCAAGGGAGTTTGGTTGGTCATTGGCATTAGAAGTGCCTGGGAAGATGGCAGGAGTTGGGGAGGAGAGGGCTACAGCAAGCCGGTGCCACTGCACTCAAGAGCAAAGGCAGAGTTCTCTGGATATAGGTAGATGGTAACACAAAGAATTGTTTCTTAATTCATTTCAGCTATATTGAGGTATAATTGACAAACAAAAATTGTATGGATT
Source organism: Avahi laniger (assembly GCA_963575035.1). Classification (NCBI taxonomy): domain Eukaryota; kingdom Metazoa; phylum Chordata; class Mammalia; order Primates; family Indriidae; genus Avahi; species Avahi laniger. The sequence goes on from CAUYSK010031128.1 coordinate 15,928, forward strand.
TAAGGTGTACAATGTGATGTTTTGATATATGTGCACATTGTGAAATGATCACCACAATCAGGTTAATTAATGTATTTATCACCTCACATAGTTAGTTATGTGTGTGGTGAGAACATGTTATGTACTCTCTTAGCAAAAAGGTTTGGTTCTTTTTTTTGAGACAGAGTCTTGCTCTGTCACCCCAGGTAGAGTACAGTGGCATCATCGTAGCTCGCAGCAACCTACAACTCCTGGGCTCAAGTGATCCTCCTGCCTCAGCCCCCTGAGTAGCTGGGACTACCAGCGCATACCAGGATGCTTGGCTAATGTTTTCTATTTTTAGTAGAGATGGAGTCCCATTCTTGCTCAGGCTGGTCTCCAACTCCTGAGCTCAAGGGACCCTCCTGCCTTGGCCACCCAGAGTGCTAGAATTACAGGCATGAGCCACCTCACCTAGCCAAAGGTTTGGTTCTTATATGAAGTATATGTGTAATATTTTTAGCACATGGAAAATGTAATATAATTAGCTATAATTACATTCTACAGCACTTTTCAGATTAGTTTCAGATATACCTGATGTTCTGGGTTTTCTTTGGATAAAAACGATAACAATATTTTATAGTTATGCCATCTGCAGAAGTTACAAAGAGTAACAAGACTATAGATAAAATATGAAAATTTATAAGTGCAAAATAGATCTAGATATTGAGCTATGGTGAGCAAGAACCTGTCCATGATCACAAAACTTTTCAATCTGAAAGGACACTAGAGGTCACTGAGTCTAGTTCTTTTATGGATGAGGAAACTGATACTAGACAGTTTTACAGCTAACTTGTTAGTGACTTGGCGTAAAATTACATGTCTGACAGCTAGTCCAGTGTTCTTTCCATTAATCATTTATTGCTTAGCCATCTGTTGTTCCAGCTACTCAGGAGGCCGAGGCAGGAGGATCACTTGACCCCACGAGTTCTAGGTTGCAGTGAACTATGACTATGCCACTGTACTCCAGCCTGGCTCACAGAGCGAGATCCTGTCACTTAAAAACAACAACAACATTTATTGCTAAAAGGGAGTCGGGAAATGATAATGGAAAAGAGAATCAGACTTAGGTTCTAATACCAGCTCTGCTGTAAGGTAGATGTGTGCCTGAGCATTGACTTTACCAACCTATCAATTCCTCTACTACAAAGTGAGGGAGTTGAACTTCTTAATGAATTCCGAAGTGTCTTCCAACTCTAAGTTCTGTGGAGTTGAAATTGCCAGAACTATAGAGTGAACTGAAGAGGGGCAAATATAAATGGAAATATTCCATTCTTTAATCCTTAGAGTTTAAGAATTTACAAGACAGATGACATATGAAATTTTAATAAAATCAAATAATTGCTTGTCTTTCTTCATCAAGTGCCAAAGATCCTAATGGATATTTAAAGAGTAAGTATAGACTGGGTATAGGGGCTCACACCTGTAATCCTAGCACTCTGGGAGGCCAAGCGGGGAGGGTGCCTTGAGCTCAGAAGTTCAAGACCAGCCTAAGCAAGAATGAGAGCCTGTCTCTACTAAAAATAGAAAAATTAGCGGAGTGTTGTGTGTGCCTGTAGTCCCAGCTACTCGGGAAGCTGAGGCAAGAGGATCGCTTGAGCCCAGGAGTTTGAGGTTGCAGTGAGCTAGGGTGACACCACCACACTCTACGAGGGCAGCAGAGTGAGACTCCGAGTCCAAAAAAAAAAAAAAAAGAACAAAAGCAGAGTTATATATATTTTTATGTGAATTGAAGGCAACTCCTAAAATAGAGTCAGCACAGATTCTGAGAATTTTCTATATAAAAGGAGAATAAAAAACTCCATCATTTATTTACTAATAATTTAGATGATTTTATAAATATTTTGGTTCACTGTTTCATTTCTTATAAAGGGCCTGAATGGAAGGTTGGCATTATGTGAGTTAGCTCATTAGAATTGGCCTCTTTCAGCATAAAGCACTGGAATCTTGTATAGTTTATTTGTGTGGGCTGTGACTTGTCTCTTACTGCATCAGTGCTTATAATGTAGTCGTGGCAATAAATTTTTGCTGTATGAATTAAAAAATTCAATGTGATTCACAATAGAAATAAGATACCACCTTTGAGTGTCTCTTCACAAGCAATGTTGGTCTTCCTGTTGATTTTTCTGGAGGAGCAGGCTGTCGGGGGTGTGTGTCTGAATATGGGTGGGTGCGGGGCAGACTAGGTGGCCTTCTGAGATTACTTTGTCCTTCCATAGTGGTCCGATGATGAAAAACCCTTTGGGGATCATTGATTCAGCCCAGGGATTAGGCCTACATCATATTTCCTACTTTGGCTTACTTATCTACCTCAATTCTGAGACAAAATGTGATGATGATAATTTTTTTTTGCCTTCCTACTGCTGTGCTTACCACTTAGTGTTTATTTTCTGTGATTCTCTCAACCAACCTAGTGGGTGGATATTTTTTTTAACTCAATTTTCCGTAGGAGGAAACTAGGGCCTAGAAAGGTTAAATAACTTACCCAAGGTCATAGAGCTAGTTAAGCAGAAACTTCAAATCACCATGTAAATTTGATTGGTATTATAACAATATAAAATAATGTACAAATCTAATTATGCGTAATAAAAATTGCAAGAGAATACAAATGTAATTTTCATTTCCTGCTTCTTTGACAGTTACAACCACAAAATTATAGATTTTACCCTAAAATGACCTCTGGTAAGTTTTGGTTTTGGTTATACTTGAACTCGATTGATTTATGTGTTGATTTCTCTTAGGACACAGAGCCCTGGAGTTTCTCCATCTTCAAGATGGGCGTGTTAACTACAAAGAGGTATAAAGCTTGATTTGTCTTTTATTCCTTGTGCATTAACTTTATTCTGTAGATGCCCAACAAAAGTCCATAACAGATATTTAAACAGTAATTTTAAGAGTCATTTTTATTTCTTTATAAAATATTAATATTAATATTAAAAGATGTATGTCCCCTCCAAGTGTTACTCAAACATTTTATATATGTATATCACATTTTAAAATTTAAAGATTTTAATGATATAAATCATAATTTGAAAAAATATTTGAGACAGAATTTTTTTAAATAGTATATCTTTTTTTGTTTTTATAAAGAGGGGTCATACTTAAAAGAAATCATTTATTTTCCACTTCTTGTCACTGTGTGTTGTACACAAATTGTATCGGTAAGAGGAGAAGGAATTATTTATTAAGAAGTGTGCATTGAGATGCTTCTTCTGACTTTTCCTCCTGCTATATGTTCTATTATATCCTTGTAGGACTGTCTGGTGACTCACCTTTATCGATCCTCAAATGAACGCATTCTGACCCTATGTACTATTTCTAGTTCCATGGCTAAATAATATTTTGTGACAAAGATGATTCTTTCATACCTACATTAGTTAAGAGTGGTTGGCATTCTGTCATGATATCAGAATTGGATCAAATTATTACCAATAAATCTTGATAATCATGGAAAGCAGGATGGTAAGATAACAGAAATTAATTGTATCCATAAACCATTTTAAGTCATAGGATTCAACTTCCTTACTTGCCAGTTTAACAGGCCCTATAGCATTTATGTCTGTCATCTTCATTGACCTTGATGGAAAGTGGTCAAGAAAGAGCAGGAGAAGCAAGAATCTACCTAATTCATCACATGCACAATCAATGCTGAGTGTGTGCAGAGTGATTTTCTAGTAGGGGTATTCGAGCTTGTATTATTAACTTAATTTTAGGCTGAATGTGGTGGCTCACACCTATAATCCCAGCCCTTCGAGAGGCTGAGGTGGGAGGATCACTTGAGGCCAGGAGTTCAAGACCAGCCTGGGCAACATAGCGAGACTTCGTCTCCGCAAAAAATAAAAACAGCTCCGTGTGGTGGCACATAACCTGTACAGTCCCAGCTACTGGGAGGCTGAGGTAGGAGGATCACTTAGGAGCCCCCGAGTTCAAAGGAAAAGCCCTGGCATGGCCTGCCAAATCCTGTTGGCCCATAAACAAATGAAAAAACAAAATAAAACATAACATGACAGACATACAGAAAAAACATACTGTATATGACAGAGGAAGGGTAAATAGCCTTAACTGCTTACGTATTTCATTGAAATTTCTTGAGTATCTCCAGATTTGGAAATGGTTTTGCTTTTAGGGCTTAATTTTTATTTCTTTTCACCTTTGCCAATTTGGTAGTTGAAAAATCGATTTTGTTTTAAGTTAAATTGGCATTTTAATTATTAACTTACTAAGGAGGTTAAATATATTTTCAAGTGTTTTTTGACCATTTCTGTCACCTCTTCTGTGAATTGCCTGTGTCTTTTGCTCATTTTTCTATTATATTTATCTTGATATATAAGCATGGCTTATTAAAGATATTAGCCCTTAATCTATCAAATGATTCTCATGGTTATTTATTTTCTTTTAAATGTGTTTTTAGTACTTTTTGCCATGCAAATCTCTTAAATTTTTGTGTAAATAAATGCACCAATCATTTCTGTTATGGTTTCTACTTGTATGTTATGCTTAGAAAATCATTCCCATTTCACGGTTATACAATTATTCATTTCAGTTTTGTGCTGTTAATTTTATGGCTCCATTTTTGACATTTGATTTTTTAATTCATCTTGTCTTTATTTTGGCATAAAGCTTGATTGGGATCCAGTGACCTGTTATTGGTAGTGTTGATTTCAAAAACATGAATTTGCCCATGAAGAGATGTTATACTCATTGCTGTGGGGTTATGACAACACCGTTTGTGGTTCACTCCATCCTTTATTCTCCTATCTTACATTAAGTTATATGTGTGCTTAAGTCTGTTTTCTGTACTGTTGGTTCCATTTCATTGATCTGTTCCTTTTGGTTCTGGTATACTATTTTTGTTTCTGTAGCTTAAAAACACATTTTTTATATCTGAATGAAACATCCTTCCTTAGAACTCTTCTTTTTTCCCTATCAGTTTCTTGACTATTTTGCACAGTTTTCAAAATTTACTTCAGAATCATTTTGTGATGTTCAATAACATGTCTGCCTCACTGGGAGAGGCGGATTCAACAAGTCTTAATACATATGAAGAGCTTAGAACAGTGGCTGGTAAAGTAAATAGTCAATAAAGTTAATTATTATTTTTAAGTGTCAAAAGTCCAACTCAAGCTGTCTCTTGAGAAAAAGGGGACTTTATTGGTTCATGTAACTGACAGCCAGGCTAGAGCTGGGCCCAGCCGTCTCAATGGTGTCGTATCTCTCTCCACGTGAAGACGTTGACAGCCTGGAACGCAGCCTCAAAGCTTAGTAACCCCAAAGGGAAGAGGGTGTCTTCCCATGCTCTCGCTGAGCAGTCTTGGGGAAGGTGCTGACTGCCCTAGCTTTGACCAAATGTCCATCTCTGAGCCAAACACTGTGGTGGGAGTGGATGCGTTGGCCACTTGTCCCTGCAATCAGCCCCACCTGAGCAGCAATGGGATGGGCTCTTCCCAGGAGAGGATGATTCTGTCTCTAGAAGGAGGAGAGTGGGATACTGGTTGGGAAAACAAAATCAAGAAACAGGTGATACTATCTTTCCTTGTGTTTTAAGTTTCTGAGGGACTTCTTTGTTGCCTCCATGTATGGTCCACATTATTAGTAAGTCCTTACCGAAAAAGAAAAAAAGTTGTGTTGCCAAACTTTTACTTTGCCCAATGTGTCAATCAGAGTTCACTGCAGATCGTGGAAACCCATCTGACTAGCTTAGGCAGGGAAGGGCTTAATACTGAGAACTAGGGAATTCACTGCTTACAAACTGCAAGAACTGGAGGAGCAGGCTCTAGGCTAAGTGTCCAGAAAGGACTCCCAGGACTGGCCTTGCCAAGGAGCTGCTACCTGTGCCATTGTCAGACAGCCACTGCCCCGTTTTCTGGCTCCAGATTCAACTGTCTTATATACATTTCTTATCTAGAAGCCACCACCTTGACTCTTCTGGCACCTCATCACCCCAGCCACACTCCTCACTAATGTGGATGCCCTGTATGCCCATGGACATGTGGGAAGCTAGAGCTGCAACACTGGGACTGGGAAACGTAATCTTTGTCTTGTAGGCTCTAGCATGCATCTAGGCAAACAAGAATGGACCGAGCTAGTCAACCAAGGAAGAACATTTAAAAGAAAGCCCCTACTATCTACTTTCCCATCATTTTGAATGGGAAAGAAATTTTTAAATTTTAAAATATTTTTTATTAATTTTTTTTTACTTGTCACTGACTTGAAGGTCAAGGATATTTTTTTAACCCTCCAAAAGCACAAAGGACATAATCTTATACTAAAGCACAGGTATACAAACTTATACATGTATGTATATATGTTTCTCTCTCTGTCTCTCTCTCTTTTTCTCTCTCTCTCTCTCTCTCTCACACACACACACACACACACACGAGGAGACTTCAAAAGGTTCATAACTTTTCAAAAACACTCTTATAATAAACAGATGTTATCGTTTGTTGGCCCTCCAGAAAGTCAACAAGCAAAATTCCTTAAGCATCCTAAAACGTTGTCATGATCTTTGCTCTTGACTGGACCGCTTCCACTTCTTGGTAGCCATTACTTTGATTGTGTTTTGTCTTCAGGATCATACTGGTAAAGACATGTTCCATCTCTTGTTAAAATTCTTTGAAGAAATGCTTCAGGATTTTGATTCCGTTTATTTAAAATTTCTATTGAAAGTTCTGCTCTCGTCTGCAGCTGATCTGGGTGCAAGTTTGGCACTCATTGAGTGGGAAGTTTACTCAACTTTATTTTTTCAGTGAGAACTGTGTAAGCTGAACCAATTGATATGTCTGTGGTGTTGGCTATTGTTTGTGCTGTTGACTGTTGGCTCTTTTCAATTAGGGCATGGACAAGATGAATTTTTTCCTTGCAAATTGATGTGGATGGTCTGCTGCTGTGGGCTTCATTTTCAACATCATTTTGTCCCTCCTTACAATGAGTTATCCATTTGTAAACTGATTTTTTGGGCATTGTCCCCATAAACTTTTCTAAAACATTAATGATTTCACCATTCTTCCACCCAAGCTTCACCATAAATTTGATATTTATCCTTGCTTTAATTTTAGCTAAGTTTGAGTTGCTGTGTTAGGGGCTCTTTTCAAACTAATGTCTTATCTTTCTTAGTGCCTCAAACTAGATCCTGTTCCAATATGTTATAACAAGTTACTATGAATTTATTCCGGTTCCAAAAATTTGAAAAGCCATGAATAGTTTTTTCATAATATGCATTTTTCCATGAAAGTTTTGAAGACTCTTTCTCATATCTGTATTTTTCTGATTTCACTATGGAACATTGAATAAACCTTACCAAAAAAACAGCTCTAGATCAATGAAATAGACTTAGGGAAATCCTGCTCTACTAGGTGAACAGAGAAAATGAAAGGAGATGAAGTTGAAATAGGTGATTTTTACTACTTCTTAATTACCAATTGTATTAGGTAGGGAAGAACCTAAAGTTGTATGTTGTAGTGTGTTGTCTTGGATTATGCAAGGCTTTTAATCATTTACTTATGCCTGCCTTCTTTTTTCCTTCATTCCATCCATATCCCCCCATAGTTATAGCATCTCATCACTGGAAATTGAGGGGGGAGGCTGCATTTCCCAGGCTGTTGACTCTTTCCCCCTAATCTTTATATTTTCCTGTTCCCCAGCTGTTACTAGAACACCAGGATGCGTATCAGGCTGGAACCGTGTTTCCTGATTGTTTTTACCCTAGCATCTGCAAAGGAGGTAAGATGAACGTTTGCAGACCAAACAATATCACTTTTACTTAGTTAACAGGAATAGGTATGACTTTAAAATGTATATACATATAACAGCACAATATATTTTCCATTGTTGTTGGTCAGTGACTTAGTACTTACCTGCTTCTTCACTGGATTGTTGTTGGCATCAGTGCATAGTATATTGTGAAATGTTATGCACATCTAAGGTAGTGCTATTCGTACATTGGGCTCCTGGGTTATATCAGTTACGGCTCCAGCAGGACACAGAAGTCACACTCAAACTGAGTAATTGGAGGGGACTTTAATAAAGCCACTGTTTTCAAAGGTATAAGAGAAAAGTCAGGAGTCGTAAGGGATAATACAGGGGAAGGGGCGATTACTGGAACTACAGAGAGCTGAGTCAGGAGGGACAGTTGAGGGGAGCTGGACCTTCAGCCAAGGGATACAGCCAGCCCACTGTGACCCCACAGAAGGAGAGCTGGGAGAATAAATGCCCCCAACCTCTCTGTCTTCCTTTTCTCTGACCTTCTGTCGGTTCTTTCCATTGGCCAAACCCAACCCAACCAAAGCCAGACGGCAAAGAAGCCAACTGAATCAGCTGACTTCAGAGTTGCCCCACAGGTGGAGAAGGATGGAGAGTCATCCAGCACACTGAGTGTTTGTGTGAACCATTTCTGGGGTCTTGGGTCATCTGCCAATTAATCATTCCTTTAGTACAGTGATACCTTTAGGGTCAGTGAAGTGTTTAGGGCTATGTGCTCCTGTGGTTAGAATCCCAGACAGCTAAGCTTTTGTATTTCTCATACTTATAAGTAGTTTTTTTCTGTTTCCCTCTTAGTCTGTTAACTGCCATTTCTCAATCCTATTATTTTGCCTGCATGTTGTAGTTCTCCTTCTTTCTAATCTATTATTTCTAATTTAGCATTTCCAAAACCGTAGTCACAGGACCTTTACTGTCCTTTGATATTTCAACAGTCCCTTTATGTCTTATACAAAAAAGAAAGAAAAAAGGATTTTTCATCCATTAAATTTGAGAAATATTGCTTAATATCTGCCATTTTTAGAGACAGACAAAACACATAATAATACAGGTTCTGAGAAGAGTGAAAAAGGAATTCAAACTATCTAACATTTTATATTTTTTTATAAAGCTGTAATCTCTTATGTGATATAAAGACCCATATATGACTGATAAATCAAAAGATCAATTAGAAAGAATGATAAGATATATAATAGTTATAAGGAATCATTATATATCAGCTCCAAATACAGATTTCTTTTGGGGTTTTTGTGAATTTTTCTAAATCTTACCATGTTTTGTGCGTATCTAATGCAACAATGGTTTTCTTTTTCTTCTTTGGTGATTCACTTTTATTGCATCTTTAGGAAGTACTTACTTTAGATACTTAGTTGCCAAAGAAAAAGCTCTTTGTTCTTATGTTCATATTTCATCTGCTCACCTAATATTGAGTAAACTTCCATAAATACAACAACAAGGACAACTGGTTTAAACAGGATAAGGAACAGATCAGATTGACCCTCGGTGAGCTGCGGTATGATGGTGTGGACAGATGAGTCCAACCCTCTGGACAGTGGCTTGCTACCTGTCAGCATCCAGCGTGCCCTGGGGTGACTTTCTTTAGCTTCCAGTTTGTATGACTTACAGAGCGACCAGCGAGCTTTGGTTCATCTGGCAGTTTGGCTAAGTGGAGGTTGGTCGAAAGAACTGCTGCTATACTTAATTCTGGATTTTTAACTGTATTTTGTAGAACAGGAATTATTTAAAGTTTTATCTCTAGGGAAACTGTTGCAGCAAATCAGATTTCTTAGTTCTAACTTCTATAACAATCATTTTCAGAAAAACAATGATTTCGAACTGGTCACGCAACTTTAGCAACAGCATAAAAAATTTGAACTGAGGGACCTGAACTCTGGAGTTTTGCTCTCAGTTGCCCCCGTAACACTTGGAACCCCATGAAGAATTTGTGGCACTTAGAGATTTAGAATAGATGCCAGTTCCTGTCTTTCCTGCCCCCTCCTGCGGGAAGAAAGAGCTACACGGAGCACACACTGGCCCACTCAAATGATGCTTTTGTAAAATATTCACAGGGGCCTGTGCCATTTTAAAACAATTATTATAGATTCAGATGCTTGAAAGTCTTGGGAGTTTATGCTTTTTGTTTTTTGTACTCCTAAGGCACTTAAAGTAATCAACAAAGAGGATATTTTTTAAAGCCCAAACAAACAACTTGTCTCCTTAGCTTTTAAGGCACAGAAATGGAAATACTTCTAGCCTCTATTCTAACCAGGTGACACGAGATGCTGTGAGCCAACTTAGGCTCCTTTCCTCGCACTCATCCGGCAGACAGTGCTATGCCTGTTCCAAAATTTCAGCTGACTCTTCTGTTTTTAGGAGGCTTTCTTTGAATATGAGCAGAAGAAACTAAGGGGCTTGGAGGGAAAGAGGAGAAGGGCCATGCCAACGTGGTGGGGGGTGGTGGAAAGTTTGATTGAGATGCTCCAACTTTTAAGAAAGAATCGAGAGCCCTGCTTTTGTTTTGTCAGGAAAATTCCATGATGTGTCCGAGAGTACTCACTGGACTCCATTTCTTAATGCAAGCATTCATTACATCCGAGAGAACTATCCTCTTCCCTGGGAGAAGGTAGGAACAGCTCTCTAATCCTAAAATAATTCAGCTCCGAACCTGCCAAGTACTGCTTTTTTTTTTTGAGACAGAGTCTCACTCTGTTGCCCAGGCTAGAGTGCCATGGTGTCAGCCTAGCTCACAGCAACCTCAAACTCCTGGGCTCAAGAGATCCTTCTGCCTCAGCCTCCCGAGCAGCTGGGACTACAGGCATGCGCCACCATGCCCGGCTAATTTTTATATATATATATTTTTAGTTGTCCAGATCATTTCTTTC